>CAOJBK011548562.1:0-11835 GCA_948294925.1 Codiaeum variegatum
GAGCAAGGGAGGGAGCTCAGCCTCTCATATGGGGCGAGCTAACCATTCTGGCTCGCCTCTAGAGGCTTGAGTATGGAAGGGAGCTCAGTCCCCTATATAGGGCGAGCTCACCCTTCTGGCTCACCTCTAGAGGCTCAAATGAGGTGGGAAGCTTTGCTTCTCCCTTAAGGTGAGCTCTTCCTATTTTTTATATTGATATCTCTTTTTTATTTTTTTTTTTTTTTAGGATTCCTTGAGGATTTCCTTCTAGTTTGCCTTATGGATACTAAAATAGCTCTACCAACCATGCTTTTATATGCATTTGGGTGAGCTATCCTTAATCTTTTAGATGGTCCTTATTGAATCTCCTTTCTCATTTATTTTGGGTGAGTTACTCTTTCTTAGAGCTCATTCTTTGCATGTGCTGCAGAATTTTAATAGGAAATCATATCGAGAGTATTGGATCCTTTTTACACTTCTCATTTCTTTTAACCTTTTGGATGTTGGCCTAACTTAAACTTTTGAGTTTTGAGTTTCTTTGGCTTTACATCCCTAGTTAAAGTCAAAGTGTGTATCCCAACCTTCAACATCATTACTGTCATTTTTTAGTGGAGTTTAACAATATTACTTTTAAAATTAAGCTATGAAATTAACAATCAAGGTTATTTGTAAACTCTGAAAATAAATTTCATTCATTGATGTTTCAACAAACATAGTATAAGGGTTGCCAAGACATAGTAGGTGCACACGGCCATCCCAACTAGGTTGGCAGCACTTTAGCTCCCTTGTTATTTGTCTTGGACTTACAATACTATTTACATCAATGTTAAAAAAAAAAAGTAAAACTTACATGAGAATGGAAATACTAACTAAACTCAAAAGACGCGAGTACTACAAATTATGAAAAATACTTTTTAAGGTTGTTGGCATTCCAAGTGCGGGGGAGGGTCTTTCCATTTGCATTTTTCAGGTTGTATGCTCTTAGCCTTAATACTTTTGCAACTCCATATGGACCCTCACAATTTGGTTCGATTTTACCTACACCGGCATTTCCTTTGATGATTTTCGCTTTCCTAAGCACAAGTTCTCCCTCCTTGAAGCTTTTATGACACACCCTTCTGTTATGGTAGTACACCATTTTTTGTTTGTAGGAAGCCATTCTTGCATAGGCTTAGTCTATCAACTCTTCCACTAGCTCTAGGTCATCCCTTCTTTCTTTTTCTTGATTGAGTTATTCCACGAACTCAACTTGAAAACTAGGTTGGCCAAACTCCTGTGGTACAATTACTTCATATCTAAACATTAGTAAAAAGGGGGATTCTTTAGTTGGAGATCTTGGAGTCATTCTGAAGCTCAACAGTACACTTTATAGCTCTTCCTCCCACTAGCCTTTCTTGGTCTCCAACTTCTTCTTTAAACCTTGCAATATTGTTATGTTGGTTACTTCAGTTTGCCCATTAGTTTGAGGGTGAGCCACTGAAGAAAATTGAAGGTATATATTCAACCCTGAGCATAAGGACTTGAACTGTTTAGAGTCAAACTTCCTTTCATTGTTAGTGATTATTGCTCGGGTGTCCCATATCTACAGATGATTGCTTTCCACAGAAACTCTATCACCCTATTTTGAGTAATAGTTGAGACTAGCTTAACCTCTGGCCATTTTGAGAAGTGTTTAATAACCACAATAAGGAATCTTTCATACTTTTTCAAGGGTGGAAAGGGCCCCAGGATGTCTATTCCCCATTGTAGTCCCTATAGGCGATTGCAAGGTCACTGGATGTCGAGCGACATTAGCATAGACCTGGCATTTTTTTAGCATCTCCTTTGATGGAGGGCCAGCAGTATCCATAAATAAACATCTTTTGAGCTAAATTTGAGCTCACCTCATGAGCTCCACATATCCCTTCGTGGATTTCCTTCACCACATATTGTCTGAGTTCCTTAGTTATGTATTAGAGCCAGGGATGTGTCTTGGATCACTTGTATAGATCGCCCAAGTACTAACTATATTCTTTTTCTCTTTCAATTAGTCACTCGGCATCCTTCTTATCCTCAAGGAGTTTCCTATCGGCTATTTATTCGACTATGGGCTCCATCCAGCTTCCTTTCCATTCAATGGATCCAACAAAACTCCTTTAGGTGGATTTAGAGCTTTGAACAACCGTTGGGATGTTGCGCAATAGGTACATCTTTCCAGTTGCAATCGCCTTAGCAGTCTTATCAACCTCTTTTGTCTTTTCCCTTGCTATTTGGTTGATCGTCCATCCAACTTGCATCATGCTTTTCAACATATCTGAGTAAGGCTTTAAGTGGTCCTCTTTGACATTAAAGTTTCCATTCAACTAATTTATTACTAACTGGGAGTTGTTGAATATGGTTAGGGTATCCATCCCAACTTCCCTTGCCAATGATAAGCCATTTATTAGAGCTGCATACTCATCCTCATTATTTGTCAGACTGAAGTCCAACTTAAAAGCATATTTGAACTCTAACTTATGGGGTCCCTTCAAAATGATACCGACCCCGAATCCTTCTTTACATATTTCCACATTTACATAAAACTCCCAAGTTTCTTAAATTATTGGGTTGCCTTCCTCAGTGGGAGTCAGCTCGACTATGAAGTCGGCTAGGACTTATGTTTTCATTGCCTTTATAGGCTCATACCTGACCCTAAAGTTTCCCACTTTCATCACCCACTCAGCTACCCTCCCTGAAGCCTCAGGTTTCTGTAATATCTTTCTTAATGGCATGTTCATTTGAACTACAACTTGATGGGATTCAAAGTAGTGTTAGATCTTTTGAGTAGCCATATATAGAGCCAAGACTTATTTTTCCAGGAGAGGGTATCTGAGCTCCAAGTCTTGTAGAACTCGACTCACATAATAGATGGGACATTGTTCCATCCCTTCTTCTCCTATCAAAACTACGGCCACCGAGTCAGTTGTTGTGGATAGGTACAAATACAAATCCTCCCCCGATATTGGCCAACTCAAAAGAAGCAGAGTAAAGAGAAAATTTTTTAGCTGGTCGAAGGACTTTTGACATTCCTCTATCCATTCAAATCTATTTAGGCCCTTCAAAGTTTGAAAGAAAGATTGGAATCTCCTGGCGGAGCAAGAGATGAATCTCTCCAACGTTGAAATTCTCCCATTTAATCGTTTTACCTCTTGTATGCTATTGGGAGGTTTCATTTCCATGAAAGCCTTGATTTGGTATGGATTAGCTTCGATTCCTCTCTTGGAGACCATATACCCAAGAAACTTTCTAGCCAGGACTCTGAAGACACATTTCTCTGAGCTTAACTTGAGCCTATAAACCTTTAGGATATCAAATGCTTCACGGATATCCCCAAGGTGATCTTCGACCTTTCAATTTTTTATGATCATATCGTTGATGTACACATCGACTATTTTTCCAATTTGCTCTTTGAACATTCTGTTAACCAACCTTTGGTATGTTACCCCTGCATTCTTTAAGCTGAAAGGCATCATTTTGTAACAATATGTCCCCTGGTCTATCACAAAGGTTGTCTTCTCCTCATCCTTCAAATCCATGTTTATCTGATGGTATCTTAACTTTGCATCTAATTAATAGAGCTCATGACCACAATGGAGTTAACCAACTAGTTTATGCTCAAGAGTGGATATAGATCTTTCGGACAAGCCTTATTCAAACCCGTGAAGTGTACATACATTCTGAATGTACCATTAGGCTTCTTGGCAAGCACCACGTTCATGAGCCACCATGGGTAATGGACCTCCCTTATCATCCCTGCTATAAGCAATTTCTCCAACTCTTTAGCTTTGGCCTTTTGCTTTTCGGGGGAGTGTTCTCTTTTTCTTTGCATAACCAGCTTCACATCATGGTGGATGCTAAGTCTATGTTTAATAACTCTCGAATCAACCATTTCCAAATCAGTTATAGACCAAGAAAACACATTCATCTCCTCTTTCAACATAGAAGTTATCCCATCCAAGATCGATGGTTTCATCTCAGTCCTGACTATGAGCTGACCCTTACTAGTGTGTATCTTTTCTATCTCCCTACTAGGTTTGCTAAACATTTCACTTGGGGAGAGATCCTCTTCCAAATGCAAGGCTGGGTATACCCCTTTCAAAGTGTTGAAGTAAACTCATCTTGTTGCCTTTTAACACCCCCAAGCTATTGCCAATCCACGTGGAGTAGGAATCTTAAGTGCCAAATGATAGATGCTTGGTATGGCCCTCGTTTGGTAGAGGTACGACCTTCCTAACATGAAGTTATATTCAAAAGGAATATCTACTACCATGAACATAGTTGTTACCTCTCTTATGAGTTCATCATCCCCTAACTCCACCTGTAAGGTTACGGCTCCTTCAATTTTCATCGTTTGCTTTCCAATTCCCACCAGGGGTGTAGCCACATTTTTCATGTCGCATTGCTACAACCCCAACTTCTTATAGACTTCCATAATTACTAGGTTGACAGAGCTACCATCATCAACCAAAATTTTGGTAACCCTAAAATTGTTAATATACCCCTTAATTACTAAGGTGTCATTATGTAGATGCTGAACATACTTTGCGTCCTCTTCAGTGAATATGATCAGGCACCAAGTGAATGGGTGAGAAGATGGTATGGGTTGTCCCTAACTAATCAAATCTACCATATAGGTATTGGCAGTGTATGCCCTAGAGCTTACACTCAGCATGCAAATGTAAATGAATACCTAACTGGCTTTAGTATATATGTTTTTTAAATGAAATTATTCCTTGTATCAAACATATATATGTCCCTTAACTATTCTATAAGGGAATCTATTCATAAAGATTTGAGAATATGAGAGACAGATTGCCCTTTATCAGATACTTTAAAGGTTGTTCATAGTCATAGGATTATTGGTAGGGACGCCATTAATCTAGAAGACCATCACCTCTATTATCATCCATGATAGGTATAAGATACTTATTGGTATGGAGGTAGTGAGTCTCATGCTACAGACATGTGATGTTATGATAACATGTGAGCATACTTATTGGATGAGTAAGTTAAACAATGACGTTAGATGATGGATACATGGGTCATTACCAACTAGTCAATGTCTCATCATCTAGATCATGATTATACATATAATCCTTAGACTTAAGGTGACATGTTATCTAGCATATTAGTGGCTATGGTTTGTTACTGATTACATACCAATGCTAGTCATGTATTGGTATATGGCATGTGGAGGCATAATCAGTGATATCTTGGGATAAGTTTTTAACTAAGAAAGCACTCATTAATTTGGGTAACCAAGGAAGAAATCCTATGACTTCTGGTTGTTCTTGATATGCAAATCCTTGGCCAGGGTGGATAAGGTTCACTAGAAAGAGTTTCTAGTATGAACTGGGTTTATCAATAAATCACACTGGATAGAGGTCACATGATATGGCATATAAGGTTTGACTATTCCATGACCCTAGATAAGATCGAGAATCCGTAATGAAGGGATTCGAGTGCA
This sequence comes from Codiaeum variegatum, assembly GCA_948294925.1. Lineage (NCBI taxonomy): Eukaryota > Viridiplantae > Streptophyta > Magnoliopsida > Malpighiales > Euphorbiaceae > Codiaeum > Codiaeum variegatum. Next base: position 5,465 of record CAOJBK011548562.1, read on the forward strand.
TGATAATTATGATCGAGAGGTCAATGCAATGTCAAGGATATAATCATCGACATTCATTTCTAATTAGGAAGTCGTGATATCTTATACTAGACGTCACTCACGACTTGTGGGACTAAGTGTGTGATGAGGATTACACACTTTATGGGAAGAAAAGAGTTTTCTTTATCCCATTGCTAATTTGAACATGAACCTAGTAAGTCACACACCATATAGCAATTCCCATTAGCTTGTACAAATCATATTAATGATTAATTAAAGAGTTTAATTAATTATCAATGATGATTGAATTAAACATGTAATTAAATTTACAAAGACCCTAGCATGTCTTGATATTTGATTCATTAAGGGATTAATTTCAATTATGTCATAGTTTGAATGAGATACAAATGAGCATGATTAATTGAAATGGTTTTGGACAAACAAACAAAATAATTAAGTTTAACATGAGATATTAACTTAATCCACATTAAATGAGATTAATAAAGGTTTGAAAGTGATTCCTAATAGGTATGTGCTTAATCTAGTTGACTAATTGACTAGTCAAATAGTCAATTGTCAACTAGAACAAGCAACCTATCTTCATAACGCTTTTCCTTAAATTAAGGAAAGTTAGTTATAGTAGCATGGGGTATAAAAGGGTTGGTGTCATCTTTTTCCCTAACACACTCAACACATTGAAGAAAGATGAAGCATTATTCATCATATTCTTCCTTGGATTAGAGAGAGAAACTCTCTAAGAGTTAGAGAGAGAAAGCTTAAAATTCACACTAAATAGAGAAAGAAAGTTTATTTTGAAGAAGAGTTCTTCAAGAACAAACTCTTCTTTGATTATCCTTTGAGAAATGTGTGTGGAGAAGCTTGGAAGTCCAAAACTAATCCTCAAGTCTCAAGTTCTCAAATAAAAGAGTAATGATCAAAAGTTTGGGCAACCAAAGAGAGATGTTTCAAGCTTCTTGAAGAGAATTGGATAACAAGATTTTGGGAAAATCTAGGTGTGTTTCAAGCTAGAGGCTTCAAACTTGGGGAGCTTAATGAGGGAGGGTGAGAGGTATTTAATACTTCTAACCATTCTTTATTCAATTTATGTTTTGCTCATAAATTGGTAATCATATCCTTGGTTGAAGTTATGGGTCCAAACCTAGGTTTAGACATTTATCAAAGAGTTTGATAAATGACTAAACACTCTATGTTAAAAGAGTTTTAACATATAACCAATTTTCAAAGAGTTTGAAAATTTCTAAATCTTTTGTTAAAAAAGTTTTGACAAAATATTTTAAGTGCCTAAATCCTAGGTTAGGGAAATTTTTCAAAGAGTCTAAAAATTTGCCTAACTTATTTTTGTTAAAAGAGTCTTAACAAAGTTAGGTTTTTGAAAAAGTTTTAAAAATCGAATTCGAATCTTTCATGGTTTGATTTTTCCTTTTGTATCTGTTACGTGACTTCGTAACATTTCCTTCAAGTGGTATCAGAGCCACCCAATTTGTTATGCAAAATCATGATTGTGTTAGTATGTTTAATTAGAGGTAAAACTATCAAAATATGTAGGATTTTGGCTGTCACGACTGTGACCAATAATCGTGAAGCAAAGATATGTTACTTCCTGGAATTTTGAACCATTTTGTTCAGTCACGGCCATGATTCTAGCATGTAACTTGAACTTTTGGTTTTGTACCTTGGTAATAAGGCATCATGTTCAGTCATGGCCGTAACCTTGGCCTGTGACTTGAACATGATATTCTGTGTTTTGGCATTAACCTTTTATGGGGTCACAGCCTCAGTTTACGCCCACGATGCATGCCCAAAAGGGCTGATCACACCTATGACAGTTGCCCATGACTGGTACATAAAAGGCTGGACATTGGCAATAACACATCACGGCCTATGGTCACGCCCATGATGTTATAGTGATTTGGGATTTTAAGTTGAATCTTTTTAATCCTATGTTACTTATCTCAAAGAATTTTGGATGATATTAGGCCATTGTCCTATGTCTCTAATAAGCATATTTGGACTTCAAATAAATGAATGTGAGATATTCAAAAAGTTTGGAAGAGTTCCAAAAGTTTGAAGTACCTAAACACATACCTAATGTATAAGAGTTATATATTGTTGTTATGTGTTTGTATTGGCATGTATGAGTGATCATGGACTTTTAACTTAACAATTGACTTTATGGGGCATGTAATATTCTTTTATTATATAAGAGAATGTAAATAAGAGTTAATTACTAGTTTAGGGTATTTTCAAATTCATTGAGCCTGCAAGCAGTCTTTTATTTGTAATCTCACCTTGGTATGCCAAGGATACTTATGTACACATGAGATGTGGAGATGTAAGAGCAAAAGAAGGTTCAACCCATGAAGATGCCTAATGGGAGCATAAAGATTAGTGTAATCTTTGAATGCTTGTAATTTGAAAACCTAAAACCTTACTCATTCCTTGTGGCTGGGAATTGAGGCCTTATGGCCATGATCATTCTTATGTTAATCATTGTCCATTTTATTGATATGTATATGAGATATATGTATGAAGCATGTGATGCATGTAAAATGGATAATGTGCAAAGTGAGACCTAATCTAATAAGGCCCAAAAATCTTCCAAAGTTAAATATTAAGTCATGGCTCTCTATTGGAGCAATAAATCTTAGAACATGTTTCATGAACATGTTTCCTTGAATTCATTATATAGCATGAGATGTTGCAAGTATAGGATACATTGTATGTCAAGAATGGCAATGTGTACCTAAGCCATACAATGTTCAAATAACTATACTTATTAGTCCAATGGGTTTGACTTAACTAATGTGAAAGGCTAAGAACGACAATGTATACTTAAGGTTGGAAGAATTAGAAGCCAAATAGATTGAATCTCATATAAGATGAGATGAACAAGAGTTGTTCATTTGTAAGAAATCAATCCTTTTGAAAGACAGTATGTGGCTTACAGGATTGATGAATAAGAGTTATTCACCTTCCAAGATTTCAATCGACCTATTAGAGATTCACCCTAATTGAATCTCCATTTCCTACTTGGAAGTGTAGGATTCGCCAAGTTATTGGGAGTACTATTTTGATTAAAGACCAAATTAAATAGTAGATTTATGTTTCACATAAAATAAAACAATCTTATTATTTTCTATGATTAGTATGATAGCATGAATGAATCTCATCCATTAAATGAGAATATTAAATGAATAAAATTAATGAAGACAAACTATGTGGATTAGTTGGGAACCTATAATTTGCCCTAACTTATGAGATAAGTATGGATAAAGAAATCCATAAAGGAAGTTTCTTACAAAGCAAAGGAAATTGTTTCCATTGCTTTGGATATTAGAAGTATGTTGTCAAAGGTATTTAGAATACTTTAAGAATGATAGTAAGAGCAACAGATTAATGGACCTTGAAAAATGTACAATTTTTAATTGTTCTACTTCTAATATTTCATATAGTTCCTTTATTGATTGCATGAACCTTATGAAGGTAAAAGGAAACAATAAGAGTTTGGAGAAAAGGAGGCAATCCAATTAATTGAACAAATATTGTTTCGAGGTTATTGGATTAAACCCTGTTGATATGAGATATCATGTTTTGTTGAAAAACATTTTGTGTGCACCTAATGTCATTCAAACATTATTTCTTAAACTAGTTTGAATAATATGAGTTCTGAATTCATTACTTTAAGAAATATGTCTTTATTATTACAATAGAGTTATTGGCATAGGTTATACTTAATTATTTCTATTATGAGATAATGGAACAACAAAACATCTCCAAGCTTAAGTAATATTAATACCATGGTTAAAACCTAATCCTAATTCAAGATTAATTTAGTCTCTTAGAACTAGGTTATTTAGCCAAAGATAAAGATTCTAAGGTTAGAGAACATAAGGATCCTAGACTATAAAGGAAGTGAACCTACTCTGACTTGTGAATCTTATATCAAAGGCAAAAATGACTAGATCACCCTTTGTTAGACAAAGTGGAAGAGCTAAATGAATTTTTGAATTCATACATAAGACATATGTGATCTATTTAGAGAAATGGATGAAGGAGGTTATCTATGTTTCATCTCATTTACAGATGATCTATAAAGATTAGAGTATGTTTATTTGATGAATCATAGATATGAGTTGTTTGAAGAGTTTGAACGATTCATGAACGAAGCTGAAAAATAAACGTTAAAATATATTAAAACCATCGATTACATTGATGGAGTAAATCCTTTAAGAATGTAGTTTGGAAACTTTTAAAAGTAAAATGGTATAATATTAAAGATCCCTTTTGGAATGCCATATCCAAATGGTATGTCTAAAAGAGATCGTACCTTATGAGATAAGGTACATTTAATAATGAACTATAAATGTTTGCCAATTTCTTTATTGAGATTAGCAAATTAGGAAGCTACCTACATCCTTAATAGAATTTCATCTTAATTTGTTTCTATAAATCCATATGAGATATGGTACAATAACAAGCCTTAAGTCTGTTAAGATTTGGGGTGTTTAGCTCACATTAAAAAGATAAGAAATAAAAAAATTGGATGAGAATTCTATTAAAGATAGGTTTGTTAGATATCATAAAGGTGGTTTAGGATTCTATCATTATCTTCTAGAGGAAAACAAGTGTTGTTAGCCAGGTTGTCCCTTTCTTGAGAAAGAGTTTCTTCAAGAGAACGGCATAGATAGGAAGATAATATAAGATGAATTGTCATCTAGAGAGATCTAATAAAATGTTCAAGCAAAATTGATCAACCCCGTGAATAATTTTTCAGTTAATGATGTATCACACAAAAGGACCTCGGAGGGTTAGTAGTGTATCTCACCTATCGAGAGATACAATATTCTTCGTAGTAATGTACAAGAGTTATACATTTATGAAGAAGTTGATCAAGAGTTGATCCTACTGGAATTGAGAAAACTATATGAGATATAGATTCTTCAAAATGGTAAAGGCTCTGAAATTTAAATGGATTCTGTGTATGCGAACTAAGTCTGTAAACTTGTAAATTCACTTAAGGGGTAATTCCCATAGGATAAAAAGGAATTTCAAGTGAGAGATTAGAGCAGATAGAAACGTGATAACTTTATATGCAAACCAAGTCGATGGACTTATAAATCCACCTAAGAGGTGATGTCCATGGGATAAAATGAATTTCAAGTAAAAGATTGGCGCATGCGGAGATGTCATAATGTTCAAAGCAAAGCTTATAGTAAAAATGTTTTCCTATTGAAAAAGGGTTTACCATCAGGTAACTTACTTTCCAAAGCTATGCTTAGATCCATTATAATTTTATTAGCTACTACAGTACAGTATAATTATGAAACTTGATAAGAGATGTCAATATTGTGTTTCGTGTTGGAAAAATTAAGAAAACATTTTCTTAGAATCATCTAAAGGTTTAGAACCTAAAGAAAAATTTCAAAGTGTGCAAGCTTAAGAGATCCATTCATGGTCTTAAGCAAACTTTGAGAAACTAGATTTGTTATTTTTTTATGAGGAAATCAAATAGTTTGATTTCATCAGGAACATGCATGAATCTATATGTACAAGAAGGTTAGTAAGAGTTCACTTTACTATGCAATAGTGTTAGTGATAACTCACTTTACTGTACAACAGTGTTAATGGTAACTCACTTTATTGTGCAACAGTGTTAGTAGGAGTTCACTTTACTATGCAATAGCATTAGTGGGAGCTGACACTAAATATGGATGACATTTATTAATTGATAAAAACATTGACGTACTCATTAAATGTGAAAGACTATTTATCCTAAAAATTTTCTCTATAAGACTTAGGGGAGATCACCTATATTCTTGGAATTCAAATCTATGAGATAGATTGAAAGAGAATAATAAGTTTCTCTTAAAGTTAACACTTGGAAGGGTGTGGAAGTGTTCAACATGCCGGTTTCTAAGAATGGATACTTGTACTGTTAGTGTGACTAAGATACATATATCCAATCTAGAATGAGATCACGAGATCATGGTCAAAGTTATCCTTTAGTACTTGAAAAAGCACTAAGGATATAGTTTTGACTAAAAGGAGAAAATAATTTAAGGATTGATGGATTCATAGAAGTGGATGATAAAGAGTATATCTTTGGATTTGTTTTAACTTATGATAAAAAGCAGTTTTTTAGAAGAGTTCCAAGCAATGAATTACTGAAAACTCATTCACAGAGGCAGAGTATTTTACTACATAAGATGTAACAAATGAAAGATGTTTGAATTCAAAGTTTGTAACAAAACTTAGTATGGTTCCTTCCATTCAATCATCAACTTATCTCTACTGGGGAAGGGATGGAGCCATTACTCAGGAAAAGGAACTTAGGTCTCTCTGGAAATCCAAACACAAAGAAAGGCAAAAGC
>CAOJBK011548890.1:0-10436 GCA_948294925.1 Codiaeum variegatum
AATACATCAAGCAAGATGAAGCTTTTAGCAGGTTCTATAAGAAGAGAAAACCGGAAGAGGGAGGTTTTTCCTAGAAGAGAGGAAAGGAAGACACAGCTCCAAAGGCATGGGGATCACTAAGCAGGCAAAATCCCCAACCAAGGAAAATTGAACCACCAAGGTGGGAAAGGTTCAACCCCTCCAATTTCACACCTTTAAATGTCAAGCCAGAGGTGGTTTTCGCAGCCTTCCAAGATAAGGATATCTGGAGAAGGCCAAGATTGGTCATGAGGGATCTTGAGAAGTAGGACAGATCTTAGTGGTGCAAATTCCACAACACCCATGGGCATACTACCGACAACTGTCATTCACTCTTGGAAAAGATAGAGAGGTTGATTCAACAAAGGTACCTCAAAAACTACATCAAAAAAGCTTACCAAGTTGGGCCATCGAACCCAACGCAGGTCATACCTATAGAAGATGGAGTAGCAGGTGATATCTTTTGCCTCACAGGAGGTCCAGAATAGATCTCTTTCAGCAGCTAGAAAAAAAAAGGCAGGGGAAAGCTCATACCAAAAAGGGAGGGCCCATTCAAAGTTGAGCAAGCCATCGGCCTAGCAACACAAGCTGTGAACTATGGAAGACATAGGAGTGCCCTACACATCGATTGTACATCATCTTGAATTGTACCATTTGATTGAAAATAAAAGGCACTCAAGTTGTCAATAGCTCAAAGCTCAAAGTAGCAAAGCCTAGCTTGACTGGCAAAAGATCCACCTAAGGGGGGGCACCAAGACCTCTATGAGATGAGACACCAAGCCTAGCTTGACTGGCGAATGACCCTCCCAAGAGGGGCACTAAGCCCAGCTTGACTGGCAAAAGACCCTCCCAAGGGGGGAACTAAGACCTCTATGAGATGAGGCACTAAGCCCAGCTTGACTGGCAAAAGACACTCCAAGTGGGGGGGGGGGCATCAAGACTTTAAGGAGCCAAAGGCGACAAGGAGCAAAGGACAACATCGGACTTTAAGGATCCAAAGGCGATAAGGAGCCAAGGGAAACATCAAACTTTAAGGATCCAAGGGAGACACCAGACCCCAAGGAGCCAAGATCGACACCGAAACTTTAATGAGCCAAGGAGAACACTGAGCCTAGATTGACTAGCGAAAGAACCTCCAAGGGGGGCACTAAGCCCAGCCTTGACTGGCGAATGACCCTTCCAAGGGGGGCACCAAACCCAGCCTTCACTTGCAAAAAACCTCCCAAGGGGGACACCAAGCCCAGCCTTGACTGGTGAAAGACCCTCCTAAGGGGGGCACCAAGTCCTCGCCAAGGAGGGCATGAAGCCCAACCTTGACTGGCGAAAGACCCTCCCAAAGGGGGCACCAAGCTCAGCCTTGACTGGCGAAAGACCCTACAAGGGGGGCAAGAAGCTAACTCGGCTGGTGAAAGGCACTACAAAAGAAGTACAAAGACCTATATGAGTCAAATTGCTAAACATAACTCAAAGGGCAAAGGGCCTCCTGGGTAAGGTCCTATAACCTAAATAAGTTAAGACTGGAGTTGTCAAGCAAAAGTTGAAGTATAGAATTTCTCAAAGCCTAAGGCATGTTCCAAATAAAGGCAAAGGAAGGAAAAATCTCACACAGCAGATCATATGAGAAAAATGGATTTCTATTAAATCAAAGAATGGTATACAAAGTGTTACAACAAATTAAAACAAATAACTGTGTACAAAATATTTCAATAATACAAGTATAAACTATAAAGAAGTAAAGGCCCTAAGAAAGAGGAATCCGTGAAGAGCTAGCCTCTTGGTTCGAAGCCCGGATCAGGGCACTGGTGGGCATCTGATCCTCAGAATTCAAGTTCAAATGATTAGAAGCAGATAACTCGAGAAGGTTCTTTGAATTTTCGAAGGAAGAATGTATTTGATCCAGGAAGGAAAGTTCAGGAGCACCCATGCCATTGAGATATTCCTGAAGCTGGATGTCTAGTATAACTCCCTTCGAAGCTAGGGGGATTGAAGTGAGCCTTCGCCTATGGAAACTCCTCAAAGACTGAAGCCAATGCCCTGTTATACCATTCTACCCCCTTTTGGATCACTTCGACACTGTGCCATCCCTTGAAGAAGTGGGACTAGGTGGATTTTTGAACCTCCCCTCCCAGAAGTTGTGGCAGCTTATCCACCAAGGCCTCCATCTTCTGGACATAAAAGTCGGCAGCTTCACTTGAGTTCCGAGCCTAGCTAAGGTCAGGAGCACCCATGCCATTGAGATATTCCTAAGGATGGATGTCTGGTATAACTCCTTCTGAAGCTAGGGGATTGAAGCTAAGGCCCTATTATACCATTCTAACCCCTTCTGAACCACTTCAACACTGTGCCATCCCTTAAAGAAGAGAGACTCGATGAATTTTTGAACCTCCCATCTCAAAAGCTGTGGCAGCTTATCCAACAAGGCCTCCATCTTCTGGAAATAAATGTCGACAACCTCACTCGAGTTTTGAGCCTCGCTAGCCACCTTCTTTAAGCACGCTTTGAGCTCAGCATTGTCTACCTTCAGGCCCATGGTTTGTCATCTCAGGAACTCATTGGCAAACTCCATGTCTTAGTACTTCTCCTGGAGAGACTTCAGCTCTACAGCGCGAGCCTCTAAGACCTTTCTTTCAGTGGACAAGGCCTCATCCTTTTCTTCAAGAGCTTTTTAAAGCATAGCCACTTGCTTCTCTAACGCTTCATTTGAGGCTCGGCTGCCTTCCAAGTCACTGAGCAGCCCATCAAGGTGAACAACAACCTCCTGCAGACAAGAAGATGGTGAGAAGAAAAATCAAGACAATTAAAGAAAAAAAAAAAGAAAAAGAGTGAGAAAAGAAAACCTTCAAGGCATTTGAAACTTGGTCTTTGGAGATGACCAGGCTCGAAGGACCTAAAGAACCATCATTTATGGACTGAGTTGGAGCACCCTCAGATAGCTTGGTGGATAGGTTCCCTCCATAGGCAGAAGGGATTGGAAGGGTCTCGCCGTAGACATCTATGAACACCCTCCTGCCCACTTCAGGAACTTCAATAGGTCTTTCAGCATTGACAACCCCTTCTTCCTCAAAAACTGCAGGTGTAGTTAGTGGGATGACCGCCCTCTCATCAAGGCCCCCAAGGTCATCCTCAACTTCAACAATCACGAGGGCCATAGACTGATCTGCCTCATGAACGTCAGCAGCCTTCTGAACAACACTAAGTGGCTACGAGAGTATGAGAAGTGACTCTAAAGCCCCTTCGGCCCCTCGAATCTCCATCATCTCCCTTAGCTCATCCTCAGGCGAGACAACAATGGATTGGATGCTTGCCTCAGCCAGCATAGTTGGCCCATCCCTATCCCCAACTGGCTTGTTCCCTGCAAAAAAGCCATAATATTAAAGCAAGGCAGAGTACATGATGAAAAGTGGGAAGAAGCAGAATATTTTCATACCTTGAGGAACTGAAAATCTCTCAAGAGGAGGTTGGGGTATACAAGCTCGGGTCAGAACCTCCACGGCCTAGGAAATATCCTCTGCAGGCCCCCGACGAAGCCTCTTCAACCTCATCCCTTCCTTAGCCAGCACCAGAGCCGCTTTAGAAGGCTCGGTGATAATAATTGGCCCCCTCTTCTAAACCAAGAGCACAACAGGTACCTCCACCCAGGAAGCTCGTCCATGGAGATATCATCAGCATAACCCCCAGTGGGCCCAATGACTTCTTCACCCTTGTCTTCGTAGAGGCAATTACGAGGGTAGTGGGATCATGCTCAGAGGAGTTCTCGACCCTAAAGTTCTTCAAGTACCGGTACATGAACTCCTTAATGTTCTAGCACCTTGAGCCGACAGCAGCTTGATTCTCCTCAATGGTCTGCATCCTCAAAAACCCAGTATTGAAGCTGCGAATTTGCCAGAAGGCCTTGTTGTCAACTGATCGCCTCTGGAAAAGCCTCGACCATGGCATTGGCGACCTCCTTCATAATAGCCTTTGCCTTCTGGTCCACCAGGGGTTCTACAGATCAACCGAGGGTTAGTAAAAATGAAGAAGAAAAGGAAGTAAGAGAGAATAGAGAAATGGTGAACTCACCTGATGACCTCCGCAGATTGCGAGGCAGTGAAAAAGCCCCATCAGCGTGGCGGATGAAAGAAGAGATCATAATGAGGCCTCGATAGAAGGAGTGGCGACAGGAAGCCAAGATCTGGATCCCCTGAGCATCAGCAAGGCTTAAGTTCTTCTCAAGCTTCTTAACTATGGGCCTTCCCCTATATGCACCTAGGAACCCGAAGCCCGCCTGACCCTCATTGAGGGGCTTCAGCACCTTCACAGAGAAGAATTCGTTCTTCCAGTCGTCCGCCTTGTTCTCTTTTGTCCTAAACAAGGTTCACAAAGGCTTCTTCTGAAAGTACCAAATATAAGGCTCACTGGAGACTAATAGGTTGAATAACGCATGGACCATCTTAGGACTAGGCTTAGGAATTCCCAGCATATAGCACACCACCTCAAAGCAGTGCAGGTCTTCAATAGAGTTGGGCATCAGCGTCATGGGATTCACTTGAAAATAGTCGAAGCATCGACAGAAGAAAGGAGAGGAAGGAAAGAGTAACCCTCTGATCATGTGGTTGTAATACCACACATAGTCCCATTCCCCCTTGGCCAACTCTACTGATGTCTTCGTTGAGAAGATCCTAGCCTCCAATGATGGGCAAGCAACGCGGATGTACTTGGACATGTAGTTTACGTTCTCAATGAACGCACCAAAGTTGAAAGTCATTAGGGTAATGTCTTTCATATACGGCCTCACCGTTTTATTTATATAAGAAGCAGTGTCTTCAGCCTTGCTATGCTTCTAAGCCTTTTCAACTTCTAGAAAGTGTTTCTTTTGTTTCTGTGGGGGAGCCATAGAAACGTACAACTAAGAACAGATAAGAAAGAAGATAAGAAAGAATGAAGAAAGTAAAGAAAATAAAGAACATATCAAGAACAGAGAAAAGAGCAGAAGACTCAGAAAGTGAAGAATGAGGAAGAAGACAAGCTTTTTAGACGTCTAGGAGGCATTAAAGTCCAGGAAAAAATGGCTCGAAGGTGACACATGGCAACCAGTAACCGTTTAAGCCTTAATTGCTCATCATAAATGCGTCGTCTTCTTAGCCACGTGGCGAGAAAGAATTAGCAGTAATAAAAGCGTCGTTACCTAAAGAAGTGGAAAGGTCTCATTCGGATCAGTGAAAGGTCACGTCTTTCAAATCATAAGCGGCACGAGCCTCCTGACTTCCATTCATTTGAAATTCAAAATTCAAAATTGCCCGCTCGAACAAAGGGCGCTCTCCACCGGGCTCGATAGGCATTCCTCAAGCACTTTTTGAGCTGCGAGCCTTCGAGTGCTAACACTAAAGGGGGACTACTGATACGGCCCTGCATTAGTATGGTTCGACACCAACTAGGGGTTCAGGAGTCTACATCAAATTGATTCGACATCAACTAAGGGTTCGAGAGTTAGATCGAGCATTACGAGTACACCAGTCACTCCTTGAACCTCCAAACCTCCAGAGATCTGGCACATCAGCCTTCGGGGTTTGCCCCGTCCGACAAAGACAGACTATCTATATCAGTCAGCAACCCTCCGATCACGTCACAATCCGATCAAGGTACATACAGATTACTTAAAGCTGACACATGTCCTATCTATAGGGGGGTCAAACGGACATGTGTCCTAGCTACAGGGCCATAGTCTTATAAATACTCCTCAAATAGCCTTCATTAGGTATGACTTAACACACACACTAAAAGCCATATATTCTATTTCTGAGAACTTTCTCACAAACTCCTCAAAAGTAATGAACTTGGTCGTTAGAGGATTTATGTCGGACACACGTCCAGTCACTCCTGATCATCTTTCTTTCTTTACAGGTTCATTTCAATCTAATCAGAGAAGTCATGTTCAAACTTAGTAAAATCACTCCACGCATCATTTTTCTTTTTAATTTTTGATAAATGACTATGCATTGTGATATGCTTTTGGTCAATTTTTCATTTTTATGGGTTGGAAGAAAAAAAACTAAATTGGTTGTTTTAAAAATTGGACTATTTGGATTAAAATTTTTTATTTCTTTTTTTTTAACAAAAAAATAATTATTTTTCTCATTAATTTATTAAAATTTATCATTGGTAAAAGTTTAACATTAGAAAAAAAAAGCTAAAAAAAAAATTGAAAATCAATAAAAAAAAATCAGTTAAAAGATATATTAAATTGGAATGTTTAGTCTTTTTATTTAATTGAAATGAAAAAAAAAATCAGTGGTTTTCATTTCAACCAATTAAATTGGTCAATTTGGTCTGAGTTTTTAACATCCAGAAAAAAAAAAGAAGGTTTTCAACATAATTATTTTTATATTTTTTTCGGCCAAATATACAGGCCGACTTTAGATAAAATGAATCTTAGTCAACAAAAAATTATAATATTTTTATCTTACTTTTTTAAAAAAATTCATTTTTATAGTATATTTTAAATTAACAATGCTACTTAATAATTAGTATGCTTAAAATAATTGATCTTGGCAAAAAAAAAATTAGAATAATTTTAAATAAGCCTATAAATTAGAGAATTAAAACCACTTCATTTTTTCTTCTATATTTTTAATGTAGAGAATAGAATGTTACAAAAATAAATAAATAATTAAAAATAAAAATATTATTATATGTTTAGTGTTTTTTTTTTATCGGATTTCATTGTTAGACTAAATATGGGAAGTGCATATTACTTTTTTTTTTCCTTTTTACTTTCTACATATATTAATCTAAATGGAAAATGAACCAATTCATTAATTAATAAAAAGTCAAAATCATTTTAATTCCTATTTTATAGCCATCAATATAAATATGGAAAGTGAATTTTTTTTATTATTGTTTTATACCTTTTTTAAAAATGTGAATTAACTGAAATAGACATTAATTACATATCTTATATATTTAATTAAATTTCTAACTTAGGGCTCAATTTTGAGACCTTTTCAAATTATGGGGCCTTAGCAGAAGACCCTATACTTAAGGTTGACCCTACAAATATAATTTTATCTATAGTAATATGAAATGAGAATATCTCATTATGGTATTCCAAATTTTGTTGAACAAAAATGTCCCTATCCACTTTTTTTTTTATATCTCCATCCATTATTTATCTTTAAGTCTTTAATTTTTTTTAAAAATGATAATTTAAATTAATTTATCAATTAAAGTAAAAATATAAAATTTAATAAATAGATTACAAAAAATTTATAACTGTTAAATTAACTATTTATTGGCTCAAGATAATTTATTTTTTGAGTTTAATGGCCAAAATAACTATGAACCCAACTAAATGTCCAAAAGATGAATCAGCATCAGATTAACATTAGAGAATTCCCGACACTGAATCTTGGGGACAAAGTAATATAACGCATGTAACTGAACATTTATGTCTTCTTCAGATAGCTGCTAGTCTTCTGTCTTCTAACAGGGAAAATGATATAAAGGCAGTAGTAGACAGAAAAAGGGGAACCAATCAACTAAATCAAAATCTAACCAAACAACAATCACCAATCAACAAAATCACAATCTAATTAAATTCAACAATTACAATCATCAACTTAGTAATCTATTAAACAATCAACTCAAGCCAATTTTCAATTCAAATTCACAGCTTTAGCTTTAAATTTTAGTATTTCCTCAACCAATATTCTTCTTTACTGTTAATAATTTTCCAGGATTTCCTCAGTATTTTCTTTCATTTATTGTAATTTTCAATTTCCTACAAATCAATGCAACCATGTTTTTACATTTCAATTCCAAGTTTTCTTTTAAATTTACAATCAAAATTTAAGTGAAATCCAAATAAATTGTGGTAAAGGTGTTTGGGGATCCACTATCGTTTGAAAAAAAGTCAGAATTTTTACATTTGAAGAATTTCTCCTCTAGCATGCCCATAAGTCTAAAGATAACGCAACAATCTTTTTTGGCACGCTTAGTGGGACCACGTTTCACTTTTATCATGTTGAAATTACAAAATGGTAAAGAAATTGCTGAAGTTAGAGATCCGTCCAACAAAAAACCTGAGGAATTAGATGATGAACATTCAGAAAAAGCTCAGACTTCTCATAGCCAGAGCAGAGACAAATCTCCTATTAACCTGGCGAGGGATAGCTTGAAAATCATTGGAGATGATGGTGAGAACACTGGCTCTCAAACTTTTGATTGGAGATGCTGGTGAGAACACTGATTCTCAAACTTTTGACAAGTTCAAAGTGCTACAAGAGGCAATTCCTTAGGTAATAAACTCTATAAAACATGCCAATAGTATTATGTTTGATACTTTTGATAATTTTGAAAAAATTATGGTTGATCTAATGCAATCCCTTTCTACAAATGATGATCAACCATCAAAACAGGGAAACACCTTAAAATCAGTGGCCCAAGAAGAAGCTGCTAATTCCATGAGGCCTTCCTTAGGATTTCCTTTGGCCATTGATGACAGGTATAAGCCTCCTCATAGAAGGGAAGAGGTTACGCTTATCAAAATTAATAATCCTATCGGTTTTAGTAGCCGTAATACTAATATTACTACAAATAATAGGCCTAATCAACAAGTTTTTTATAGAACTAATCCTTCGTTGTAGCCTGGAGTCTATGAACAGGAGAATAGAGGATTGGAGGGAAACCTTCCTTAGGGATATATGCCACTTCCCCAGATCGGTGTGCCACTTCCTCAAGCATTGAGGATAGGAGGAGTTGATTTTAGATGTTGTAGGTAATGTGGTGCGAGAGCTGTACGGTCCTGGTCTTCATCAAATGGGCTGACCCGAATTTCATAAGCCATATCCGGACATGATTGACAGAGATAATCCTTACCCAAGGGGTTATCGTGTTCCTGAATTTTCCTTATTCTCTGGGGAAGAGGGACAACCTACTCTCGAACATATTACCCATTTTACCATCCAATGTGGTGAATAAGAAAATTATAAAAAAATTTTCAATTTAAAGTTGTGGTTGTTTCCTAATATCTTAATCGGTACTGATTTTACTTAGTATGCTACATTCTCTAGGAATTCTATTTTTACATGGTAGAAGATGGAGCGTCAGTTCCACACCAAGTTCTTTAAGGCTGAACCAGAGGTTTCCATTGCTGAACTTTCTAGAGTGACTAAAAGAGCTGGGGAAATGTTTGACATTTTCATTGTAAATTTCAAAAATATGAGGAATAGGTGCAAAATCTTCCTACCGAAAATAAAATACGTCAAAATAGCTCAAAGGAGTCTTGATATTGAGCTAAGGAAGAAGTTTCAAGGTATGGAATTTTGAGACTTTTATGAGCTTGCTGCTAAAGTTGGTGAATATGAAGAATTTCTTCGAGAAGAGAATAAAAGGAGAAAAGTCTCAATGGGAACTTATTTCTAAGAGGTTTCCAATACTAAAGTTGATGTTGCTGACCTTGTTAATACTGGATCCTGTGTTTGTCCATGGCTGAAGAAGAAATCCCCAAAAGCTTGGAAAAAATCCCAAGGCTTAAATCCTCAGATGCAACACACTTTTGATGTCTCAAAAACTTATCAGATCTTTGATTTTCTCCTCAAGGAAAAATTCGTCAAGCTTCCACCTGACCACAAACTTCCAACAAATGAGGAGTTGAAGGGAAAAGAATATTATAGGTACCATAATTCTTACAACCATTCTACTAATGCTTGTTGGGGTTTAAAAACATGGTTCGGCATCGAATTAATAAGGGAGTGTTGAAATTCCCAGAAAAGAATGATGCCATGTTGATTGAGGAATACCCATTCCCACCGGTCGCTTCCATCAACACAATTGATACTGATCTTAGAGATTTTTTGGATGTCAAAAAGAAGGTGAAGGAGAAAGAGGAGACTTGGGATACCCTTGGCCAATCCTCTAGCAAATTTGATTTTCTGGTGAAATATAGCAAACCACCATCAGTAGACATCCCCAGTGAATCAATTAAACCTGCTGGTTAGGGAGGTGCCTCTGAGGAAGGTGGCAGGATAGCAAGGAAGAAGCCATTCTATCACAAAAAATCATTCAACCATTGGCACCGAAGCAATGACCATGGTGGCAGTTGGAAGTCAGCCTCAAGGTAGAGTTTCTCAATTGTATAGAGAAATTCACCAACCAAAAAATAAAAATATTTTTATAAATCTAATCCTTTTTGGAGTTTCTCAAATGATTATAGGTGAGATGATGAGGTGACCGCCCTAAGATTCAATAGAAAATAACCAAGGTTTGTGGTGCCAAAGCATGTGTAGCCTAGCAGACAGTGGCACCGGTGTAGTACAAAAAATTTTCTCAACGCTTGACTCGTACTAAAAAAAGGAGACTTCAAAGGTGAAGGACTGCGGAAAGAAGGGAGAAAGAAGAACAAAATCAAAGCCAAGTGATGCATTAGGAAACCCTTGGCAAAA
>CAOJBK011549143.1:0-11255 GCA_948294925.1 Codiaeum variegatum
CTCCTTTTGATAAATGATTCAAGCCTGGCATTGTTTACACACTATGCCTGCCCCCTTCGTCTCCAGTCCTTCCTGACCCTGCTCCTGAAGATGCTCTAAGGATTCTTCATAGATCAACTCGGCACATTCTTCCTCCTGATCGGTATGGATATTCTACAATTTTAACTAATATTACTGTTCCTACCTCTTATTCTCAAGCTACTAAACATGCTTGTTAGTTAAAAGCCATGCAAGATGAACTTTAAGCACTTCAAGAAAATCACACTTGTGATATTGTTTCATGTCCTGCTAGTGTTAAACCCATTGGTTGTAAATGGGTTTATTCTCTTAAGCTACGGTATGATGGTTCCCTTGGCAGATATAAAGCAAGATTGGTAGCTCTTGGTAATCGACAGGAATATAGGATTGATTATGAAGAGACCTTTGCACCTGTGGCTAAGATGACAATTGTTCGGCTTGTTCTATCTATTGTTACATCTAATGGCTGGTTCTTACGTCAGATAGATGTTAAGAATGCATTTTTGCATGGGGACCTCAAGCAAGATATCTATATGACTCCTCCTCCAGGATTGTTTTCTACACCCTCACATGATGTTTGTAAGCTCAAATAGTCTCTCTATGTTTCACAATACTCTTCTTAGCTTCTCTTTTATTCAAAGTCAGTATGATTCTTCATTATTTCTTTGCAAGACTGATAAGGGAATTGCTTTGTTATTAGTCTATGTTGATGATATTGTCATCACAGGATCATATACTCAGTTGATGTCTCAGTTACAGGAGCGTCTTCAGGATTCTTTTCATATGAAAGATTTGGGATCTTTAACTTATTTTTTAGGTCTTGAGGTTCACTCTTCTCCAGGTAGTATTTTTCTTCATTAGCACAAATATACTAAGGAACTCATTGCTTTGGTTGGTCTCCAGGAGGGTTGTTCTATTGATACTCCTTTGGAAGTGAATGTTAAATATTGTTACAGGCTGTAAGATTAAGATAAAATCAAAGTGTATCAAATCCCTTAATCATAGAGATTATAGACTTATCCCTTCTTAGAATAGGAATTCTATACTTGTATATATATCCCCTATTATTCTCAGAATGATATACAATTACAAATACTAAATTAGTTTGTAACATGGTATCAGAGCCAACTCTAATCTGGGGTTTGGTTTAGAAATTTTGGGTTTGTTTACTATTTGGTTATTATTTCAGTAGACTCAGAAATTTGGTTCACTAGTATACAGTGATCGTTTGTCGACACAGCCTACATCGGGAGTTTCTCCTGCCTCCGATCAGTCAATCCACCGAGTCCAGTCATTGGAATCCTTGCGCATGATCCACACACACCGCTGCCAATTCCTGCCTCATCTCCACGCGACGGGAATTATACAGCCTATAGCACTCCCCCTCAAGTTGGAATAAAAATATTAATTATCTTGTTATAAATATAATTAATTCTGACTCCATTTAAAGATTTTGTGAAAATATCTCCAATTGGTCTCCAGTATTCACATGTCTTGTAGAATTCAATCCTTGCTGAATTTTCTCTCGAACAAAGTGACAGTCAATCTCAATGTGCTTCGTTCATTCATGAAAGATTGGATTTGAAGCAATGTGAAGTGTTGTCTAGTTGTCACACCATAATTTGACTAGTAGTGAAACTTTAAAAACTAAGAAGCTGATGAATTCACATTACTTCATATATGGACTTAGCCATGGCCTTGTATTCTAATTCTATGCTAGAATAAGAAACATCATGCTTCTTACTTTTTCATGAAATCAAATTTCCTCCAACAAAGGCACAATAGCCTAAAGTTGATTTTTTTATCTTCCTTGGACTCTGCTCAATTGGAATCTATAAAGCATTCAATTCTAGTATGACCATGATTGGCATAAAGGATACCTGTGCCAGGTGCGCCCTTTAAGTAGCACAAAATTTGCTCTACAGTTCTCTAGTGATCAATTGTTGGAGAAGACATGTATCGACTTACTACACTTACTAAATAGGCAATATTTGGACGAGTTACAGTGAGATAATTTAGTTTCCCAACCAATCTTCTGTATCTCTCTGAATCTTCAAATAATTCACCATCTTTGCTAAGCTACAAATTAGGAGCCATTGGGGTGCTACATGGCTTAGCTCCTAACTTTCCTGTCTCAGATAATAAGTCAATAACATACTTTCTTTGGCACAAAAAGATTCATTTCTTACTTGATACCTCAATGTCCAAGAATTATTTCAATACTCCTAAATCTTTGGTATGAAACTGACTATGAAGAAAAGATTTAAGAGATGTAATACCTTCAATGTCATTGCCAGTAATGACAATATCATCTACATAGACAACTAGCAATATAATTCCAGCAACAGATTGTATAAAACAGAGTGATCTGACTTTCTTCATGACAAACTTTTCAACAGCCCCACTAAGTTTTCCAAATCATGCTCGAGGACTCCATTTCAAGCCATATAAGGATTTTCAAAGATGATAAACCTTCCTATTCTCCCCCTGAGTAATAAAATTAGGTGGTTCATGATTTGCTCATCTAGAAAGGTTCAACAAAACCAGCTCGGTAGTTTAAATTAAACTGTTCCAAAAGAACGTCAGCCTCAAGGTCAGGTGGACTACTTTAGGCTATTGTGTGAGGAACAGGCCTTGAGTTGCATCGCCTTGAGCGTAGTATGCGAACTCGCTGGATTGCTCAGCTCTCAAACTCCTCTTTGTATCAGAGCCTCGAAAACAATCCTGGGGTCGTGGGTTCGAGTCCCGTACATCCCCTCAAGTGAAAGTTAAGCTTGAGGTTCCCGACTGAAAGGAGGGTCAGTCACGTAAATCGCGCGTGGTGGGAATAAGGACGATATAAGAGGTTTCTGTTGCATTGTCTGGATAAGATATCTTTTCTAGATCAATTGGTATTAGAGCCATGGTGATTTAGAGAAGAATAGAGACGCTACAAAACATGTCAACATCTATAGAGATTACTACTCAAACTTCTACCCTTCAACTTTCTCCCTTTCTTAAAAAACACATCACCAACAAGATAGATCATCTTGTTGAAAATTCTCACATACTTGAATATGTAAAAATTGAAAAATCCCTTGTACCTATTATTAACCCATACAATGTCTTCAAAAAACAATCTTCCATAAAGAAATCACTTCAAAACTTGATTTCTAAACCAGCTTTGACTGTAAAAGAATACATACAATCATCTTCCTTAACCCAGTGTTCTCTAACTGCTACAATCCATGAGCAGTACTTTAACCTGGAAATTTCTCTGGAATTTATTGAGTAATGAAAGAAACAGGGTTATACTCACCTCCACCCTGGAGCTATTACGCTTGTCCTTTCCTATCATGGAAGGATGGATCTACTAGTTACTGAAAGGATGTCACTCCTTGATAGTCGGTACTTGAGATATGAACATGCTGTAATAGGATCAATAGTCACTACACTTAACACTAGAAGTGTAGTTCTGACTTTCTTTCCAAACTTCAACATGAGTTTGAATGATCCTTATCTCTCTACAGCATTGAAGGTGAAAATACAAATCACATGTGTAGAATAGATAGCTGACTCAATAGCAGCTACACTCCACCACCAGATAGTCTACAGACTACAGGACCATGCAATCAACTTACAACTTCTAGGATTCCAGTCATCCACAGATGCCTTGTTCATCACAGCAGATTCTGGACAAGTTCTAACCATTGTCCGGCACCAAGACAGTTAGACAAGGAAGACTTGAAGAAATTGATTCCTTTGGAATGGCTTACCAACTATGAAGAAGCTTCACCAGCAACAACACAAGCCAGTCCAAGCAACAGATCCCTTTTTCATAAGGGAAAAAGGTGGAACAGTTAAGACTATTTTTCAAAAGGCAGAGGAAGATATAGTTATTGCCATTTTTTAAGCTTCAATGATTGAACCAGTTCATTGGCCAAGAATAAAGAAACTTCCATTAGTTTCTTTTATGTCTAATGGACTACATGTCTATCCAGCAAAGCTTAATGGACATTTCTTATGGGATGTCCCAGAAGCAAGAATGTGTGACCCAGGATGTCTATGTCGTGAAGACGGTGAAATTGAGTACTATACTCCACTAAGAGAAACCAGAATCATTCCCAAAAGATTCTTTGGTTCTTTTTCTCCATTAAAAAAGAAAGATGATGATCATCATCATCCTGACCCTAAGGGTCCATGGGTTGGAATACCTAAGGAGAAGCAGTACTCAAGTAAATCCATATGGACAGACAAGTATGGCAATCTTCAGTTCAAAGCAACCAAAAGCCAGAAGTTGTTCCTACCAAAGTTGCAACATGAGAAAAAGTGTTAGAATAATCAACCCTATAAATCCGAGCATAGCCTTTTGCAACATAGCTAGCTTTCAACCTAGCAATAGAACCATCAGGATTAAGCTTTCCTGTAAACACCCACTTACAATCAATTGTTTTCTTCCCCTTGGGCAAATTTACCAGATTCCATGTACCATTATGCTCTAGAGCATTCATCTCTTCAATCATAGCATCACACCACCCAGAATGAGAAAATGTCTCGTGAATAGTTTTGAGAACAGAAACAGAATCAAGAGACACAATAAAAGAATATGATGAGGGAGACAAATGTTTGTATGAAACAAATGATGATGCAAGATAAGTAAACTTATGTTTTTCTTTACGAATAGCAATGGGAAGATCATCTCTGGAAGCTGGTTTTGGTTCTGGAGCAGAATCTTTGAAGACTGGATCTGATGACGAAGGATCAGGTTCAAGATATGAAGCCGTTAGTCTCTGATAATAAGTCAGTACAATAGGTGGTTTAGGTCTTGCAGAAATTGGATTAGTAGGTTGGGAAACCGTTGATTTGACTACATAAATCAACAAATCATCATCATTATTCCCCTGTCAAGAAAAAGGGGTATGCAGAAAGAAAGGTCTCTTTTCCTAAAAAATATCAGTAGATACAAGATATCTTTGGAGTTTTGGACTGTAACACCTATAACCTTTTTGAACACATGAATATCCAAGGAAGACACATTTTAAAGATTTTGGATATAGTATGGTAACTTGAGGACGAACATCACGAACAAAACAAGTATAACAAAAAATCTTAGGCTCAATAGGGAACATACTTTTATTAGGAAACAAACTTGAAGAACAGATGATGACATTCGATTAATTAAAAAACATGTAGATACTGCATCAGCCTAAAAAGAATTAGAAACTTTCATTTGAAATATTAAAGCTCTAGTAGTCTCAAGAAGGTGTCTATTTTTCAATTCAGCAAACCCGTTCTGAGACGGTGTATCTACACAAGATGTTTGATGAAAAATATCATTTTTGAGCATATAAGTTTGAAATTATTCTGATAGGTATTCTTTATCATTGTTACTTCTCAATATTTGAACTGAAACATTAAACTGAGTTCTAACTTCAACACAAAAGGCAAAAAAAATGAGAAAATACCTCAGAATGATTTTTCGTAAAATATAACTATATCATACGAGAATAATCATCAACAAAAGTAACAAAAAACTTAAAATCAGTTTTAGATTCAACATGACAAAGACTTTAAACCTCTAAATGAACTAGTTCAAATGGAGCACTAACTCATTTATTGATTCTAGGACTAGAATTAAGACAATGGTGTTTAGCAAACTGACAAGACTCACAATCTAAAAAAGACAAATTCTAAAACTAAGGGCAAAGTTTCTTTAACACATGGGGTGAAGGATGAATTGACAATGAGCTTCAAACGGTGATACGACTCCTGAACAGGCTATGAATTTTGGAACTTGTGGATCAAGGACATAGAGGCCTTCAGATTCATGTTCCTCACCAAGAATCTTCTTTGTCATTAGATCTTAAAAGAAATAACAATCCAGTTCAAATATAACATGACAATTTAAGGCATAAGTGATTTTACTAATAGAAATCAGATTAAAAGATAACTGAGGTAAATTAAGCACAGATGACAGAGAAATTGATGGTGTAGGATTTATTGTGCAAGAACCCGTAACATGAGATGGTGATCCATCAGCTAAAGTAACAGGAGACGTAGACTTGTGTGATTTAAAAGTGAAAAACAGACTAGAATTACCTGTCATATGATCTGTAGCACCAGAATCAATGACCCACTTTAAAGAAGATGTAACGAGGCATGTATTAAGTTTACCTAACTCAACAATGGGGGCGGATTGAGTGTTTAGTGATTTCTAGTACTGAGAAAATTTTGCATACTCATCTTTAGATATTAGGATTGGCTTTTCAAAGGTGTCTGTGGTGGATGCCATATGAGCAAATTGAGGTTTCTTATTCTGCAGCTTCTTATATTCCTGCTTCATATGTCATTGTTTATAACGATAATGACATATAACTTCCCCAGATTCCTGCCCACGAGGGTTGTAGCTACTCATTCCCTTACCACCTCCTGGCTGAACAGATGGAGAGCTCTCTGTACGAAAAACTCTACTGAAAGCATCTTGAAGAGAGGAAATCTCGGATCCTAAGAGAATTTGGGATTTAGCTGTCTCAAATTTAGATGGAAGACCAGCTAAGAAGATCATAACTGCTAGCTTTTCTCGTTGAGCTTGTTGAACAGCGATATCAGTGTTGTATGCAAGTAACATATTCAATTCTTCAAATGTTTTCTTAAAATTCATGAAATAGGTTGCGTGACCTATCTCCTTTGTCTGCCTTGGAAAAAGCTTTGCACACATCATAAATACGAGAAATATTCACCTTTTCAGAATACAAAAATTCCAAGTAGTTCATTAGTTCTTTAACTATTCTACAGTGAGAAACCATACCCACTACTTCCCTCTCAGTGGAATTATTAATCTGTAAGTATAAACAAGCATCATCTAGCAGCCATGTCTTTTTCGAATCTCCACTCAGAGGATCCTCAGTTAAATGTTCATCCATATCAATGCTTTTACTCCATTCTAAATAATTTGAATTATTAAGCTTATGTTCCGTGATTTTTTACATTACCGGAACCATATCCGAAACTATAATCACCTTCTTTTCATCCATATTTCAGAATCACAGCAAAAAATAATTGAAAACAAAGCTGCAGTATTTGAAAAATTTTACAGAACCTGGAAAAACAACCAGTTTGTTGCAACAGACTCTCACCAATACGTATTTCAACACAACCAAGCAGACAAGAGGCTTGTATAGAACCGGGAGACCCTGGGAGAGAAGGCTAGCGAGGTTGACGTTGGCCCACGAGCGCTCACGCACTAGCGTGGGAAGTGGAACAGAAACTGGTGGCGGGTCGTGTGGATCACACGCAAGGATTCCGGTGACCGGACTTGATGGGCTGGCTGATCGGCGGTCGGTGAACCTCCTGAGGTAGGCTGTGTCAACAAACGATCACTATATACTAGTGATGCAAATTTTCAAACCTATTGTTTGCAGTAGAAAAACTCAGAATTCTCAATTTCAAATTTTCTAAACCAAATCTCATATTAGAGTTGGGTCTGATACCATATTACACATACTAAATTAGTGTGTAATAGTTATATATTCTCAGAATGAATAGGAGATATATATACAAGTATAGATAGCCTATTCTAGGAAAGAGAGAGAAATTAGCCTATGAATCTCTATGAATAAGGGATTTTATATACTTTCCTAATCTAACATATATAGCCTGTAACACTAATCAAGCTAATGATTTCACACACAACTATCATATCTTTAACATTACTCATTCACAAATTCTCACTTGAATTTAACGGCTTTAAAGAATTATCTTGTTTAGGTTGTTTCTTATAAGCTCTGTATATCTCTACATGCAGCGCATCACCATTGAGCAGATTAGGAATGATGAGTGGTTTAATAAACGATATGTTCCTCCAAGACTTATTGAGTGTGAAGATGTCAACCTGGATGATGTAGATGCAGCTTTTAATGACCCTGAGGTTGGTTTGGTGTTATATGTCTTTCTATACATAAGGTTTTTGGAACTTAAAGAAATTCTAAATCATGGATTTGGCATTTATTACGAATTGTTTTACTTCTAGTTGTAACTGAGCCTCGTATCTTGTGTCTTAGATCCTGTTGTTCATCTATGAGTCAGCAGGATAAGGCCCAGTGGTCCCCAATCTTTTAACATCACCATTCAGCTTAGCAACACTTTAACATCAAATATCTTGAATAAGAGGGGAAATAATACCACCATGTTATTGTCTGTGGGGTTGTGGATCAAAATGCAATTATTAGATTGCTAAGTTTCATCTTTGCTTTATCTTTTGGTCCTTAAGTTAATGCTATACAAACACTTCAATCAGATAGGCACAAAAATGGTTTTGGATGTTTTATCAACAGGAATTTCCATCTCTGCTGTGTGTTCACTTGACCTCTCAGCAGTGGCTTCACAGCACACTCTTGTTCTAACATCTGGCTGTTTTTTCCTGTGAGGCGTATACTCCCCAATAAAGAACCCACTTGACATATATTGAGCTAATTAATATAACACCTATGTTTTGTAACCCACACCACAAATCAGTTTTGGTGTATAATGGATTGATGACACATCTTTAGTTGTAATTGACAGCATCACAACAAGACCTCTTGGGGAAATTCTTTAATTAGCTACCTTTGGAGAAACGCATTATGTATATTATTGCACTCTTCTATGACTATTCTTCATAAGATGGTTTACTGCAGGAGCAAATTGTTGATGAACAATGTGGGAATGAGGATACAGGTCCTTTCACACTTAATGCATTTGACTTGATTATTCTTTCTCAAGGCTTGAACCTTGCAACATTATTTGACCGTGGGAAGGTATGAGTTACTATGTATGTTCTTACTCTCTTTATTTGCATCTCTCTAATAATAAAATCATAGCTCATTTATTTCCTCGGATACATGTTCTCAGATAACTGCTTCACATATGCTGTTTTTCATTGATTGAGGTAGGTGAATTTATTACTTGCGCTAACAGGAATCTGTAAAGTATCAAACACGTGAGTGCTTCTGCTTGTTCACTTATTTCCTAATTTTTATCTTCATTATTGTATTTTTCTATTCTAGCAACATACTTGCTATTCATCACTTGGTACCGACTAATCTCGACTCAGCTAACCTTACCTAAGCAAATTGTATCTTCATTTTGTAGATGAGAGTAGAAGGCCTCTCAGCCAACAAGACTGCTCATTTCTCGGTTATTCTAGAAGTAAGCTTTAAGCTCCAACTTCCTGAGCATATTATTATCTCAGTCTGTTGAACTTGTCTGAAATTTTTCTGTTTTTGCGGATGAAGGTATTTGAAGTTGCTTCTACATTTTTAATGGTAGACATTCAGAAAGCAGCTGGAGATACTGCTGAATACCTAAAGGTCAGTTGTCTAATTCCATCTTTCTTTGCATTTTGTAATTTTTCAGGTGCCCACTTAATAGTTGCCATGTGCACTTGTTTATATGCTTTGCTTTTTTGCAGTTCTACAAGAACTTTTGTAGCACGCTTGATGATATCATCTGGAAACCACCTACTGAATCGATCAGAAAACATTGATTTGTTCATAATAATGAGACATTTGCATGATTTACTATTAACAGGTTTTCAATTCTAAGGTTTCATTTACTGCTTACATAGAAAACACACCTAATATTGCCTAACATCGCCAAACTCTCTTCTATCATTGTTGGAAGGAGTAAAAAGAAAAGTTTAAAAGTGAACTGGGAAAAATATTTATCTGATATTTATACTAATGTATAATGTGAATAACTGATTTTGCTTTTTAGTAGTAGTCATGAGAATGGGAGTTGTTTTGAATTGAGAATTTTTGTAGGTTTTAGTTGATCCGAAGAATGTATTTCTTCAATTAATATTTGCCCTGTAAAATGAAATTAATATACTTGTTTGTTATTATTTTTAATAACAATTAAATTATTAATATTAAGAGAGGAAAAATATATGATTTTGTTCCGAAAACGATCAAAATCATATATGAAAAAACTCCCAAAGACCTAAAGAACAGAATAAAAATCTAATTATTGGAACAGTATAGAAGTAGTACTGGATTATAACTATCGAAATTTTAAAAAACAAAAACTAGTTACTGGAGCAGTGCTATATTTCAGTGTTGAATTAAAACTAACTATTGAAATAAAATTAACTACTGGAGAAAATAAAATAAAAAAGTAACCGTAAAAACAAAATAAAATAAAAAATAAACAAGAGCAACCCCCAGCAAAATAAACAGGAGGAAAAGAAAATTCCAGAAAACCAGCCCTGAAGAAAGCATATAATTGCAATTAGAAAAGAAGCATTAACAAATTTTTAATTGGCAATTACCCACTTGACCAAATTTTTTTACTTTCTGAAATATTGGCTACATCACTTGAAATCACTTGGCTCACAAAAATCTACAGTTTAAATATCATTGTGAAAATTAATAATATCATTTTAATATTTGCAATTAAAATATTATTTTTTCATATAATTAAATTTTTCTTACACAATTCTTGTAAAAAATTAATTTTTGTGGATATGAAAATGAATTTAATAAAGTAAAGCTGATAATCTATTTTTGAAATTTTTTCAGATTTATAATGTGATTTTTAAAATTTTATTATCTATTTCCGGCAGATTTATACTATTCACATAAGACGAATAGGAATTTTCTCTTGGCTTTGACTTATATATGCATATCCATTCGTATTGACGTTTTTATTCAAGTTTTAAAAAGAGTAATAATTTATCATGTTGCTTGTTATCTGATGATTTTTTTCCCCTTTTAACTATTTTAGGAGAAACAGCTTTGAGTTCAGAATGTAAATTCTAGGCATAAGCTTTCCATATAAAATCAGTACTGCTTCAGTATAAAAAATACAAACTCTTCAAATTTGACTATCACGTGAAGAAAATGATACAATTATTCCAACGCCAAGCTATCAAAGAAGAATACCAAAATCTGCACAAGAACAATTTCCATTAACAAATCTATGGAGCTGCTTGCTATCTCGAACAATGATTTCCCTATTGCATAGTAATGAAACTACCTTGATAAAATCATGGCAATTCTTGCACATAGCAGTACTCTTAATAACCCTTACTGGGGTATCATTTTGTGTATTTAACAATCCAAATGCAATTGCTGACCTCTCACTGTGGTAAACAGTAGAAGAGAGTGCTTTCTCATCATCATAATCAATTACTTCCATTTGTTGACCCGACTTGTATCCAAAACCTCTCGCTTTATCTAGCAATTCCTCCAAAAATGAGTCTATGTCCGAATTGTGGGGAA
>CAOJBK011549583.1:0-10930 GCA_948294925.1 Codiaeum variegatum
AAACTATGAAAAGTATTTTTAAGCCTCGAAATTTTTTGTTTCATTTTCTTTGACAAATAGAAGATTTAAACACACATATCAATACCTATATAATAAGGTGTGTATATATATATATATATAGTTAGTTTAATTAATGCGAGGTGTGCCAGAGATTCTTGAGAGTTTCACCCATAAACTTGACTTTTTTTAAACGATTGTGTAGAAACTAAAAGGGTAGTAGTTTCTTAGGAACTATGATCACTTAGAAGCGGTTCACCAATTGTTACACAAAGAAATCAAAGATGGAATCGATTTTATAATTTTTTGGTTTGTACTAATGTAATCAAAGTACATTAAATATAAGTTTTTGAATGAAATATAAATGACAAAGATCTAAGAATACTTAGATATTTGACAGGAAATGAAAGCTAGAGGAGCTTTGAGATAGAAAAGCTTGAATTGTATTGTATTGTTTCTTGCTTGTTGTTGGTTGTCTTTTTTATCTGTAGGTGTTCTCCTCCTTTTATAGTGGATTTTCTAAGGTGATTCCATATTTTCAGGCCACAATCCTTAGGTTCAGGCCACATTTTCCTCATTAGTCTCTAGCTCATTTTCTTTAGGTACAAGCAGACTCTAGTTTTAAACTCCAAGTCTTCACTGTCTTTAGGTTCCAAGACTGCCACTTGTAGAACTCCTCCGTCTCTTCAGCTTCAAGCTTCCAGACTCTAACTTCCATGCCTTTATTTGTCCAAGACTTTAGCTCCAAGGTCCAGTCCCTATCCTTAATAGTTATATCTCTCTCGAGTTTAGGATTACACAGAACCCACTTCCCACATTTATAGCACCATTAGTTTTTATATTTATCCCATGTGCTTAATATTCTTCCTCCAAACTCTAGGAACTTCTGAAATACAAAGCTATTTGAATTGGCCTCATATTTTTAATTATTTTATTTTTCCATTATGGTCTAAAAATAATTTATTTTGATCCACTCAAAATATGGATCAAACAATTGCCCCCACAAATGCAAGGACAGACCTAAGTCTCAAGAGAGGCATAAGCCCTAGCATCTGGAATAATATTTATGCTCCCCAGACTCTAGATGTCCAACCAATACAATATCTCTTCCTTAAAATTCAAAATCCAAACAATCCCACAAAATTCTCCATTTAAAAATTTTGGACATCATCTCCATCTCCTTCTAAACAAAATAATTTTTTCCTTAGTCACCCAATTAGTGAAAATCCCAAATTAATAAGTCTCCTTCTCTCTCAAGCCAAGCTCTAAATCAATCCCCCAATTTAATTTCCCTTGCCATCAATCTTCAAACTTAATTTCTTTTTTCTTCATTATCACCTTCTTAATCAAGATAAATTTTCAAAACTCAACCATGTCTTGCTTCCTTTTACTTTTTTCCCCTAATATTTTTTATATCAATTTTTTAATTTTATTTTAAAAAACTATGAAAAACTCGTAAAAAGAAAAAAAAAACCTTTGTTTTTTATTACTGACCATCAAACTTATCAGAGATTTTCTGGCAAAAGAAAAAACAATATCACAGGTTCTCATATAAAAAATTACTTAATAATAATAGTAATAAATTGCTACTAAAACAAAGTGGAAAAAATTTCTTTTATTAAAAGCCATTTAGGCTAAAAAAAACATGAATGTTTTTATGACCCTTAAATTTTATAAAAATACTGATGTTAAAAATGTTTAAAAACATTCATTTTATTTAAAACAATATCACCTATCAAGTGCAATTAAAAATTCCATATAAGAAAATAAAATTTTTTTAAAATAATAGAGTTATTATATATATTTTCTACTCATTAAAACTCCAAAGGACGTATGGTCCTTTATCACCACATTCAACTCAAGGTAAGCTCTCTCTACCACTCCAAACATTATCTGATACTAATATGAGCTTAAGTGATGTTTTGTTTGTTAAACTACAGTAATGTGTTTGGATTTGAATATTTTGGATTGTGTATTGTCATTGAATTGGAGCTTGGATTTTGAAATTGGTATGGACATTGTGTCTTTCTTCAGGCTCTAAAGAGATAAGGGTTTAGAATAGGATTATAGAGATTTGTATTTTGGGAATGTTTATTTTTAAGGGTAGATTATGCCAAAATTTGTAATAACCAATTGTATCTCAAATAGGCTAAGGTAGAACTTAACCTACTTGCTTTTGGCATATGAAAACCTTATTTGTCTTTGACTAAAGGACTTTTGCATAAACCATGGATTTGAATTGCTTTTATTCTCTTATTAAAAAAGTGGTCAAATGCCTACTTTTTATTATAAGCTGTGTTGACGGCCTTGGTATGTCACCTCATGTATCAACAAACCATTTTTGCATGTGACATGTGTTCAGATCGTGGGATCGGCTTTTTACCGGCTTGCTCGCTTCATTCTTCAAATGGTGGGAATATAATTCCCACAGACCCTTGACATTCTTCTAAAGTCTGTTGAAGAAGACTAGGACAGACCCTTGACATCCTTCTAAAGTCTGTTGAAGAAGACTAGGATCTAACTTGATACAGAGTTGATACACCATTGATATGCTGCTTGATCTTAAATTTTCATCTCCTCCCTAAGTAAAGCAATCATCAAACTTTTGTACTAATTCAATTATTTTCCTCTTTAATGCAGGTTGTATCAAGCTACTGATGCATATGATCATGTGCTTCTCAAAAGTCTCTAAATTAACTTTCTCCAATGGACCTTGAATTTCTGAATTGAGGTCATCTTGCTTAGATGAAGCCTCATTTAGCTCATACAATGAAATTTCTTCTGCTCATTAGGCTTTTGTTTCTTAGGGATAACTTTAGACCCTAGAGTCTCTTGAGCATCCTTGGCTAACAACATGTCTAAAGTAGTGTTTTTAAAATCAGACCGGTCATCAAACCGTGAGAAAAGAACGGTTCACAGTTTAACCGGTCCAACTGCCGGTCTAACCATATATATATATATATATGATTTTTAAAATATTTTATTTTATACTAAATATTAAAATATATGACAGTTATATAAAATTTTATATTTTCAGTGATAGAAAATTAATATTTTTCATGTAATATTTTATTTTTTTATTTTTTTATTTATATTTTAAGAATTATTTTTTATTTTTTTAAAAAAATTGTAAAATCCAATTATACCCGGTTTAACGGTTTTCGATTTTTTGCCTGGTTCGCCCAGTTTTATCAGGTTCCGTCCGGTCCAACTACAAATCCAGTTTTTAGGTAGTGACTGGACCGATTAGACGTCTGATTCTTGTTGAACTGGCCGGTTCAACTCATTTTTTAAAACACTTGTCTAAAGCTTGTTGCATTTGTGTGATCAATAAGGTGGATCCACTTATTGATGCAGAACATGAGTTCATAAAAAAATCATTATTGTTTTTTAAATGTGCATTTTAAAGTTGCAGAACATGAATTCATAAAAAATCATAATTAAAAATGAAATTGAGTAATTCTATATTTTAACATTTTCTCACCATATCATTATTTTATATTTGCTTTTTTTAAGTTGCAGAACGTAAATTCATATCAAAACCGAAATCTTATGTAGTGGCAGAGACAACGGGGGCCAGGAGAGCCCAGGCCCCACCAAATTACTATTTTTTAATATATATATGTTGATATTTCAATTTTTGTTAAGGCCCGCCCCTGTAAAATTGTGGTTTTCATATATGCAATTTAAGAGTGATCCAACTAAGTAAATAATGAAAGCCCATTAACAAATTTAAAAAAAAAAAAAAAGGAAATTAAACTGTTATGTCAATTTTTCAAAAAAAATTAAATATTTATGTGCCTTGAAAAATTCTTACAAAATTACGCTCAAAGCTTTACGAAAATACGCATATCTTACTGTATTTACCTTCTAGCCTTTTTTTTTCACATTCTAATTGTTGGCACTGATTTTTTTTTTTTAAATAGATTTGTTAATTTGCTTTTTCAAAATAGATGTGCTCTCTAATAATAATTATTATTTCAAAATTTAATGATGAAAAATATTTGATTCTAATATTTGAATTTAAAAAGGACTAAAATTTTAAAATGAAAAACAAATTATTATTTTTGTCTAAATTTTAATTTTATAAATTTACAATCTACAAGTATTATTTTTATTTTTATTGACATACACGTAACGTATACATAATATAAATGTGATATATATAATATATATTTGACATATACATAATATAAATATGATATATATTTGACATATATATATGATGAATACTTGACATTTGCCCAATATTTGACATTTGAATTATATATGACACTTGATATATTTTAATACTTGATATATATATAACATGAATGTAACATGTTTGATATATACATGATAATTACTTAATATATACATGATACTTGATATTTGATATGTACGTGATATAATGTGGCATACATCTTATGGATTCACCATCATTATTGTCATTGTTAGTTTTTTTTTTTATTTGGACATAAATTATTGCAAGTAGCAACAAATGAGATAGAAAACTCTAAAAGTGATTATAAGCTGATATATTTATTTAACTTATTCATCTCTAGTTGCCTTCTATAATTTTTAAATATAAATTCAACATATAGATTTTTTTTATGTAATTTATGCTTGGTATATAAAATTAAGGGATAATTTCAGAAAAATACCATGTGGTTTAATCATTCTTCAGTTCTGATTCTAACTTTTAAAACTTATTCAAACAGTGTTATGTGATCTATTCCAGTAGCAGATATGATCATTGACCACTAATACCGTTAAATAATACTTATGCAATGCCGAGGTGATGTACTTTTGACAAGTGGATGGTGACATGGCACCCTGCGGCGCTAAAGTGATGTACTTTTGACAAGTGGATGGTGACATGGCACTAATTGGCGCTGAGATAGCATCATTTTCAATCCATGTCATCATTCATGTGTCGCCACATCACCATCCACATGG
Source organism: Codiaeum variegatum (assembly GCA_948294925.1). Lineage (NCBI taxonomy): Eukaryota > Viridiplantae > Streptophyta > Magnoliopsida > Malpighiales > Euphorbiaceae > Codiaeum > Codiaeum variegatum. Next base: position 4,936 of record CAOJBK011549583.1, read on the forward strand.
TGACACATGTCAAAAGGGTGCCACCTTAGCGCTACATAAGTAATATTTAATGATGTTAGTGAATTTATCACTATATGGATAACGGAGTAAAACTCATGACACTGTTTGAATATGATTTAAAAGTTAGGGTCAGAACTGAAAAAGAGTTAAACCATAAGGTATTTTTTTTAAATTTACCCTAAAATTATATTGCAACAATTGGAAGGAAAAAAAGTTCATTTAGCTGAAATTGTTTGAAATTTTTTAACTTTTCATCCCATCAAAATCCACATGCAAAGAGCAAAAGAGAAATTTAATGTTTAAGTTCTTTGATGAAAAATTATAGGCAAGCAATGATTTTGGCAAAAAAAGAAAGAAAGGCAAACAATGAGGAAAAACGAATGCAATGAATTTTTATTGGGTGAACCTGGTTCACCAAGTCAGCATATGAACCATCATCCGTGAATTGACATGTAATCATTGTTGTTATAAGATGCCTCACTATTCAAGCATGCAATTACAAAATAGCATCTTGAATTTAAGAGTGGAATTATAATATTATTTTTCAGTTAATTACCAAATGCTAATTTGTCAATTCGAAAATAGTCGGGTCATATGCTGACGTGATGAACTATGTTCACTCAAAAATTATTCAGAATGCAAGTGAGTTATGATGAAATACGTATTTCCATAATAATAATTACTCAAATAGTATATTTTTGTAATTTTATTTTTTCAAGCGCATTTTTGTAAATTCTTTTATTTTTTAGTATATTTTTTTTGTAAGAATCCCAAAAAAAAAAAAAAGTTCATTAACCTTAAAAGGAAAAAAAAAAAACAATAAAAAGCCCATATATTTATATGCCCACATATTTGTATTTTTTTTGTTTGCCATATAGTTTATGAATTATAACTATTTTATTGTGTGCGTGCACTGATCCACTGCTTCTGCTCTTTACACCAATTTAATATGTGACAACCTTTTTTTCTTTCTCTCTCCACATTTTGGGAGCTTCTTATATGGGGTCCACCATTTTAATGTGACAAAAATGGGAGTGGAGAGGTGATCATAATTTATTATTCATTAAATATTATTTTTTTGGTCTATTTATGAAATAGTAAAAATTTGAAGCCAAATAAAATTAATATGAGCGGTCTGCTAGGGTTTGAGATTCTTCTCGTGTAGAAGTGTGATTTTCTTACGTTTGTTGCAAGCTTTTGCTGTTTTCTTATTCTTTTTTGAAGGATAGAAGGAATCACAAATAACATGAGCCACATCAATTTAACTGAAGATAAATCAGAAGATTTTGTTTGGGATGAAGGTTTGGTGGGGGCAAAGAGGAACTCCTATTTGATTGGTGTCTACTAGGGAGATTTGTGGGAACAAAGCCTATTAATGTTACAGTTATGCAAAATACAATAGCAAATGTATGGTAGCCAGAAAGGGGGTGAGTTTTGGAGTTTGAGATGCCCCTCTCTATAGCTTTCACTTTTACTATGAGGATGACATGGAGAGGGTGTTACAATCAGGTCCTTGAACCTTTAATCAACAATTGTTAGTGTTTGCTCGTTATCATGAAGATGTCGATCCGAGAACAGTAGACTTATACAAGGTTCCATTCTGGATTCATATTAAGAATCTTCCACCAAAAGCTTTCTCGGGAGCCATGGCTCAGGCTTTGGGAGTCGTCTGGGAGCGGTTCCATGTCATTATTAGTACCTATACAACAAATATAGTGACTCAAATTGCAGCTACTTTGGACTACATTTGGTGTGCTCGCAACAAGTTAGTGTGGAGTGTTGAAAATATCAATCATGGAGTTATAGCTTCAAGTTTCCTATCTTCTTTAAGGGAATTCTTCACAATGAACAGTAGCATTAATCTTCCAGCTATTGTCTTTCCTCGTATAGTTGATGTAAAGCTGGAAATTGCAGCATGGACAAGCCCTCCCTAAGGTTGGTTTAATCTTAATGGGGATGCAAGTCTGTCAAAGGAGAATGATCAAGTGGGCATGGGTGCAGTCATCATAGACAACAACGGGAAAGTGTTTGCAATAATGTGTTCTCCTCTCCCAGTCGTTGATTATGTTGCAATGGCTAAGTCATTAGCATTAAGGGATGCTTTGGTTTGGTTAGCAAAATTTTAGCTACCTCGATTATAGATTCGGATGGATTATCTATAATTGATTAACAATATCAATTCCTCCTCTGCTAACTCCAATCAAGTTGATATGGTGGTTGGAGATATCAAATTCATGCTCTCTTTTTTTCTTTTCAAGCCATTCATGTACCAAGACAAGCTAACCTTGTAGCTCATATTGTAGCAAGAGAAGCAAAATCTACTTCTCAATTAGTTGAATGGATTGGTAGATTATTTTTTTATGCTCTTGATGTACAAGATTTTGATTTAAGATCAATGAAAACTTAGGCATGCTTTCTCTCTCAAAAAAAAAAAAAAGAATTGTAACTATTTTAAAGAATTTGATACATAATTTAAAGTGTGTTTTAAATTATAATTTTTCATATATTATATATTTGGTCTCCCAAATGAAAAATTCTGACTTCGCCCTTGATCTTACGAATAAAGATGAAAGTTCTTGTTAAATACGTGAAGTTATATATTTTTTTGTCCTTGTGGAGTAAAACTATAGATAAGTCACTATCATTATAATAAATTATAGAAATGTAATTTCCATTATAATATTATATATACAGAGAATGATTTTTTTTTTGCTAAGGAGGAGCTTCATCAGTTAATTAACAATTATTTCTCTTCCCTTTTTTCCTCTATAGGTTGTGATGGAGGGGATATTTTCATAAACATAAAGAAGAGTATCATTGATGGTGACAATAATGCTTTGATGGCCCCATTAGAGGAAGATGAAGTAAAGGATGCTCTGTTTAGTATGCACCCGAACAAATAGCCGGGCTTAGATGGTATGAACTCTACTTTCTACCAATGTTTTTGGCCAATTGTTAAATCTAACCTAGTTAATATTTACTTTGAGTTTCTTGTTTCAGGTACCCTCCCTTTGGGCTTTAATGGCACATGAATTATTCTCATTCCTAAAAAGATGAGCCCCGAATCGATACTTGACTTGTGACCCATCTCCTTATGCTCAGTTGGCTATAAAATTATCTCAAAGGTTATGGCCAATCGTCTCAAGCATATACTTCCGAATATGATATCTGAAAATCAAGGAGCTTTCATTCAAGGTATGTTGATGCAAGACAACATTATGGTTGCGTTTGAGATAACTCACAATTTAAAGAGGAAGAGAAAAGGCAAGTAAGGTCTAATTGCACTAAAGATCGATATGTGGAAAGCTTATGACAAGAGTGAGTGGCATTATCTGCAGCGTGTCTTAGAATGTATGGATTTCAGAGTTGATTGGATTTTGAGGTTCTTACTTGCGTCTCTACAGTAAAGTATAGAGTGATGTTGAATGGCAAATTCCAGAACATGGCTTAAGGCCGGGAGACCTTTCTCCCTACCTTTTTATTTTATGCGCTGAAGGTCTCAGTTCATTAATTCACAATAAGGAGGAAAGTGGTCTCATTCATGGTTATATGATTTCAAGGAGAGCTCCAATAATCAACCACCTCTTCTTTACGGATAATTGCTTCATGTTTTTCAAAGAGAATGATAATGAAAGCAGAGTAATGAGGGAGATTCTATTGTCTTATGAACATGCCTTTAGGAAGACTGTGAATTATCATAAGTCTTTGATCATGTTCATCCCAAACACTCCAAATCATCTTCAAGGGTCTATTTGCAGGTCTCTTAATATACAAGTTGTTGATGATCAAGACACCTATCTTGGAGCTCATTCGATTATAGGAAGAAGCAAGAAGGAGATTTTCAGCTTTCTGAAGGATCATATATGGCAGAAAATCCAAAACTAAAAAGGGAAAAATCTCTCATGAGCTGGCAAAGATATTTAAGTGAAGACCATTGCTCAATCGGTTCCAAACTTCATTATGAGCATTTTTCTCTTACCTGCTGATTTGTGTGCAAATTTAGAGATTCTTATGAACAAATTATGGTGGGAAAATAACAAAGGCATAAATTTTGCAAGCCCAAGGACCATGGCAATTTAGGATTTAGGAGGTTACGAAATTTCAACCTCGCCATGCTAGGAAAAGCTATATGGAGACTCATCTCAATGCCAAATTCTCTTGTGGCAAGACTGTACAAAGCTCGGTATTTTCCTTATTCAACTATAAAGCAAGCTGAGATTGGTGCTAAGTTACATCTGGCGTAGCTTATGTGAGGTTAAAAGTATTGTCTATGGTGGATGTCGTTCGTTGACTGGTAATGGCTCTCATACCTTTGTGTTTGAAGATCAATGACTACCTCGCTAGGAGAATGGCTTTATTATAAGCCCTCCTAATCCATATATCATTGGAGCCTGTGTTGAAAGCCTTATGGCTCCTAATGAATCTAGATGGGATGTTGACTTGGTGATAGATGTGTTTAATGGTAGAGATAGCAATCTAATTTTGTAGATTCCTTTATCATCAAGAAGTGTTAACGATAGTATATTTTGGGTTCATGATAAAAAAAGGCTCCTACTCAATCAAGAGTTGCTATAGAATTCTAAATGGTGAATTTAATGATCCAAATCGTCATAAGTGGAAGAAGGTTTGGTCGATTAAAGGGCATGCTCAGGCTGTCTACCTACTGCAGATAGACTAAACACAAGAGGAGTTTACATTAGTTTGCAATGTTCTTAGTGCACTACTGAATCAGTTATGCATATCATGTCGAATTGCAATAGAGCAAAGGAAATTTGGGCATGTTCTGGGTTAAACATTCAGCTCCATCTAGCTGGTAGTGTGCTCGATTGGTTTTATGATTTTTCAGTAATAATGATGATGAATCTAGTGCATTATTGGCAACTGTTTGCTGGAAAGTATGGGTGGCATGAAACGAATGGATTTGGAGCAAAAAGGTGTCTTCAGTTTTTCAAATTCTCAATGCAACTGGCCACTTCCTCCAACAATGGAACCAAGCCCAAAAATTGCTCATCAACAGCAAGATCGATTCTGCTAGAGGAGAAGATGGAGATGTTCTTTGGTCCAAGCCGTCTAAAAATTGGTGCAAGCTCAACGTAGAAGCTACAATTCCTTTTGGTAGTGCTTTTGTGGGTGCAGGTTGTGTTCTAAGGAATGATTCAGGTAATTTTCTCATGGTTAGACCAATGAGACTAGTAGGGAAGCTGTCCCCAAGAGATGCAGAAGCTGTTAGTCTGCGTGAAGCTCTTTCTTGGCTTAAAAATTGTGAGATTGACACGCTTGTTATTGAATCAGATTCCGCCCAATTGGTTGATAGTTTTAAAGATCATAATATGAAGTCTCCTTTCCATTTGATAGTTGATGATTGTAAACACTTAGCTAAACAATTTAAGCAAGTGTATGTTCGTTTCGTTAGACGATCTGTGAATAAAGCAGCCCATCAGTTAGCTAAGGTTGCTTGTCCTTTGTCAGGTCCTAAGGAGTGGTTTTTCTCTGCTCCTTATTTTTTGTTGCCTATTCTTCAAGCTGATAATATAAATTGATCTCCTTTGATTTAAAAAAAAATAAAATTTTTGTCTGTATACAGAGAATGAAATTGATGTGGAAAAAAATTAGAAATTAATAATTCTAAAATTATATTTAGTTCATAGATGTAGAATTTAATAGCAATTCTTAAATAGTATAAATATTTTTAAATAATTTCTATTTTACATTTTGGTTCATTAATTTGAATTAATTTTTTTAAAATAAAATTACGATTGAAATCATTTACGGTAATATATATTAGGGTTGTGCACGAGACTTGGAGATACCAATCCGAACCGAATATCCGAATCAAAAGATCCAGAATTGAAAAAATATCTATTGACTTTTTACTTTCTCCGAACCAAACCGTCCCGTTTTTGTTTTTATGGTACGCAAAAAGAGATTAATAGATATCCAAACTAAGATCCGTCCTGAACCGATACTAGAACCGATATATATATATATATATATA
>CAOJBK011550057.1:0-12065 GCA_948294925.1 Codiaeum variegatum
TGAAGCATGGCCACTTGCCTTTCCAATGCATCATTCGAGGTTTGGTTAGCATCCAAGTCATGCAGCAGCCCATCAAGATGAACTGCCACCTCCTACAGATGAAAGAAAAGAAGAAACAAATAGTAAAAAGATAAAAAAAAATAATAATAAAAAAAGAGAAGAGAAGGGGGCTTCAGAAAGAACAAAATACCTTTAGTGCATAGGGAGCCTGGCTTCTGGAGATAACCAGGCTCGAAAGACCTGAGGACCCGACCTTAGTAGGAAGATCCTGGGGAAGGTAAGCACATAAGTTTCCCCCATATGTTGAGGGGATGGAGAGGGTTTCACCACAAATGTCAATATAAGCCCTCCCCTCCACCTCAGGGGCTTCAGTCGGTATCCCAGCATCGATGCCTCTTTGACCTTCCACTAGCGCTGTAGGCAGGTCTTCAGCCTCCTTAGTAAGGCCCCCCAGATTAGGTTCATCTTCAATAATGGTTTGGGCGATTGATGGATTCACCTCTTGTTCCTCACTTGCTTGCTGGACAACCCCCAATGGCTGTGACTCCCTTACAAGAGACTCTAAGGCCCCCATAACTCCTTGGGTCTCCATCACGCCCCTCAAGGAAATAGGCCCAGCCTCGGGGAGGACAGAGGTAAACTATGCACTTATTTCAGCCCTGCTAACCAGACCAGTTTCATGGTCCCCTACACATAATGAGAAAATTAAGTTAGTACAAAGTAAAGAAAAGACAAGAAAGACAAATTTCTTTCCTTGAGGGAGTGGCTCAAAAAATGGTTCAAGTGGAAGAACCTGAACCGGCGAAGAGGGTTCAGGTGGAAGAACCTGAACTGGCACAGATGGGGGTGGAGGAACCTGAACCGGTGAAGGTAGAGGTGGAGAAGTTTGGATCAACGATCTAGCCAAAGCCTTCACAGCCTCGACTGCCTTTGATATATCCTCTGGGGTGAGAACACTCCACTGTGCCAGACTCTTGAAAGCCTCCGAGGGGAGAAGCTTCACCATGTGGACATGTTGATAGTACTGGCTCATCAATTTGTGGAAGGACCAAAGGTTAGGTGCTTCCTTGTCCAAGAAGTCCATCATTTGGTTCGTGGAATTCTGTGAATTTAGCATCATCCCTCATGAGCTTGTCCACTACTACACTTTGTATACTGAAGGGATGTCTTCTTTGTTACCCTAGCCATAAGGGACCTTTGATCGGGGCCATAACCTCTTCAGCCTCTTCAGACACCTAGCGGAGCCTCTTTAGTTTCTTCCCTTCTGGCCCTGCCTCAGTAGGCTCGATGACAACACTTGACCCCCTTTTTCGGACCAAAGGCACATTAAGGGACTCCTCCAGTAAATCCATGGCTACCTCAGCATCCTCTTCGGAAGGACCAACCACCTCCTTTCCACCTTCAGTTGCAGTAAGGGTAAGAGCAGAAGGGTCGAGCTTGGAAGATGACTATAAACTCTCCTTCCCAGCCCTAAAATTCTTCAGGTAGCGATATCTACGCACCTCCACATTCAAGTTGCTCAAAGCCACCGCAACTTGATTTTCTTCAAGGGTTCACATCCTAAGCAGCCCAGTCTTGAAGCACTGGATTGGCAATAAATTCTTGTTGTTTGCAGGGCAAAGGGGACGATTCACCTCTGGGAAGGTGTCCACCATAGAATGGGCCACCTCTTTCAAGACGACCCTAGCCTTCTAATCCACTAAGGGTTCTGCAAACAAAGTCAAAATCAGCAATAGATAAGAGGAAAAATAACCAATGCAATTACGAAATAGTGGAAGATGAAGTCTTCCTAGAGGTCCTTGGCACGGTGCAGGGCGGGGAGTAGGATCCGTCATCCTGGCGAAGGTAGGAGGAGTTCATAATCAAGCCTCGGTCGAACAGGCGGTGACAGGAGGCAAGGGCCCAGATGCCCTGAGCATAAGCGAGGGTCATATTCTTCTCTAGTTTCTCCACCCTCAGTAATACTCTGTATTTGCCAGTGAACCCAAAGCCCACTTGGCTCTTCTTGAATGGCTTCAGGACTCTCACCATGAAGAACTTGTTCTTTCAATTACCGACCTTGTTTTCCTTGGCCCTAAACAAGGTTCGCAATGGCTTCTTTTGAAAACACCATATATATGGTTCGCTGGAGATGGAGAGATTAAAGAATGCCTAGAGCATCTCCGTGCTAGGATCACTAATGCCTAGGGTGTAATAGACTACTTCAAAGCAGTAAAGGTCTTCGATTAAATTTGGCATCAACATCATAGGGGACTTGGAAATATTCGAAGCATCGGCAGAAGAAAGGAGAAGGGTGTGGGGGGGGGGGGGGGGTGGGGGGAAAGCCGGCCCCAGATGAGGTGATTGTAATACCAAACACAGTCTTAATCCCTCTTCGATAGCTCAATCGTGGTGTTGGTTGAAAAGATTCTGGCATTCAGCTGAGGGCGGTTAACACGGATGAATCCAGACATGGAGTCTATGTTCTCCTAGAAAACTCCAAATTTGAATGTGAGTGGAGTGAGGTCCTTCATGTGTGGCCTCAATTGTGTTGTTCAGATAAGTCACAGCGTCCTCCACCTTAAGAAAGTGTTTCTTTAATTACTTTTGTGGTGGAGCCATTGTAGTCAACAGGAAAGAATAAGCAAGAAGATGAAAAGCAAGAAGAAGAGAAAGCAAGCAAACTGAGAACAGGGAGAAAAAGAATTCAGAGAAGCAGAAAATGAAGAAGAATGAAGAAGGTGGGTTTATATAGGCGTCTGGGGAGCATTAAAGTCCAGAGAAACGGCTCGAGACCAAAAGCTGGCGAACAGTAATCTTCGCCAGCTTTAATGATCATCATGACTCATAAAGGCTCATCATGACTCCATCGAACGCCATGCCATGCGGCAGAAAAGGATATGCTACACTAAAGGCACCGTTACATGGAAGAGTGCAACGGTCTCATCCGAATCTAACAGAAGGTTGCGTGCGAGGCAGTGAAACATCACATCTGATCAATCCAGAATCCACACAAACCTTCTTGTCCTCTTCATTTAAAATTCAAAATTCAAATCGCCCGCTCAAACGAAGGCACGTAATATCGACCTCAATGACTACTCAAGCACTCTTTGAGTTACGGAGCCTTTGAGTGCTAACACTTGAGGGGGACTACTGATGCAGTTCAACATCAACCAAGTTTAACAAGAACTAAAGGTTCAGGACTAGTCCGAGCCCTCTAGTTCCCTGGTTCCTTCCGAACCCCTGAGCCTTTAAGGAGATTGTCTCATTAGCTTTCGGGGTTCGGAAGACTAACAGAGAGATGTGTCCACAAGGCCCTGAAGCCCGTCAGCGGTCATATCACAAGTCCCATCCTTGGAGACTCTGCAACACACCTAAAGTGGACACGTGTCCCACTATAGGGGTTTCAACTCTATAAATACAGCATTAACTGCCTCATACAGGTAAGTCCACTTTGAGACGAAAAACTCATATTTTTCATCTTTGAAAGCAGTTCTCTCTTTACAGAGATTCTGACTTGGTCATCGGAGGATTTATGCTAGACACACGTCCGGCTACCCCTGACTACTGTTTTCCCTCATAATTAATTTAAATCCAACTAAAAGAGTCCATCTTCAACTACGTGAAATCTTACCACACATCACTACTAACAAAAGACTCTAAATAGATACTTCAAATCTTCATTACTTCAAATCTTCATTATTAAGATATTTCTGAATGATTTCTATTTCTAATTAATTATGATTTTTTTCATAAATTATTACTGATTAAGTATCGGAAAAATTCCAAAGCAAAAAGTCCTAGTATTGTACTTGAAAATTCGTAATATTTTCAAGTGCAAATTGGTTGCTTTTATTAAGAGTCAAACTCAACCATTGGATTTTGGCCGGTCCATAGCTCGGCCAGTTTATATATTATTAGTAGATAATTTTTAAAAGAAATAATCTCAAAGTTTATTATTTCACATGTTTTGGATCAATCCAAACCAAAAAGAAAAAAAAAATGACCAATAACTTAATCGACCGAAAGCTCTCACCACGTTTTGAAAATTGGAGCACGATCCTTGTCTATTAAAGCTACTACAGCCAGACTCCCTTCTAAATCAAATTTCCATATTTATTCTTTTACAAGCTTGAATTTATTCAACAAATACCTTACTTTCTATCTTTTAAGACTCTTGTTAGTCAATTATGTGCTCACTTGCACGCTTCTTCAATTAATGTAGGCCTCACAAATCACAGATTAATTTTTGTTGGCTAGTGTTGTTGAATTTTAGTATAAACAATTCGGTTTTGTGTGAAGACTGTTCAACATTTGCCTTATAGAGGTGTAACTTGACGTTAAGTAGGCTTGTTTGTCAATGGCTTAGGCTTTTAATTTGTAAAAAAAAATACAGCCGAACGAGATAGATAATGGGTATTAATCCAATAAATAATAGTGAATCTTCAAGACAATAGAGCTGGAATATAATAGGTTTGAAGTATTGGGATTGCAATAACGAAAGCATGGTCAGATGGGGACTAGCCTAGTTGTCTTGCAGTAATCCTTCAACGATCAAGTCAGTTATGGATTTAATGTGAGATTGCCCTAAGTTCTTTGTGAGCTTAGAGAACAATGGAGAAGAAGAAGAAGAAGATTCTTTTACCAGTGAGCGTGAGAGACCTTTTATAGGGCTCCCCTGTACAATCCTCTGAGCATATCAGACGGTCCAGTATGTTTCTTGATACGGAAGGCTACCGTTGGATGGGGTCTTGTACTATGAGGTGACGTGGCAGTTGGCCAAAAAAGGCGAAATATTCCTTACTGCTAGTACCCAAAAGTAGATTTTTCCTGATTTATGTGCTTGGGTGGCACGTCTCTGACAGGAGCGTGCTATAACAGAGTGTGGTTCCGTATTATCTTACTAAAACAGTTGGGTTGTTTGTCTTGGCTTGTATCGAACTCTACTTGATCTGGATGGTCTTTCATGAGTCTGGATCTAACGTAGTCCAAGTGGAGTCGTGGCACGTCCGTTGAATGTCCTTATGGCCAGTCATCCAATGTTGCCCTCCTGATCAGCAGGGTGAACCTTTGTCTATGTCCGAAAAGCTCTTTGGGTTATGGTCATGTGCTTTGATTGAGGCCCATTGAACTTCTAGGCCTGTGTTACGGACCCCAATCGATGCTCCCTATTTCCAAGAGGCTTCATGTGTAAATGATCCATCCCTTTTGAAAATAGTCTGTCAGTTTCTTCATCCAGAATCCCTTTTTAGTGACTCCTGCCCATTGGGTCATGTCAATCAACTTGTAAGATGTCCTTTCATTTGCTTCTCGAGCACGTAACAGTTCATAGGGTTGCATGCCCCTTTTAATTATGTTGCCGTCAATTTCACTTTTATAGGCACGAATATCCAGGGTAATCATTGTTTCAATTTTGAAATTTGAAATCCTAAGCATCCATTAGGTAAAAGGATGGGTTGTGTCCCTTCGCGACACGTGTTCTAGCATTCCAGAACCTTATTGAGCCTATAAATACTCCTAATTTTTACCCTTCCTTCTCACTTTTGCCTTATCTTGCTGTTACTCTGCCAAAAATTTTTCAAAATGCTATTTCTACAATTTGTTCTTCTTTCTTCTTTTTTCCGTAATTTTACTTTCTGTCTAGCAATGGCTCCCCCACGACAACAACAACAATAAGCCAAAAAAAGTAAGGCCTAATCCTAAGTTAGGAAAAGGTCAAGGGAAGAGGAAGTTGTGGCCTCAGGTGACTCTGTTCTAAAGATTGTTGAGATTGAGCCTAAGAAATCCAGGAAGGCTCCTAATACCAGAGATACCTTTACCAATGATGCTAAGTATACGACCAAGGTGCTAGACCCCTACTGGTAGGTGCTGCTTCTCTTCTATTTGAGGAGTGGAACTTGTTCAAGAGTACCCACATAAACATGCTGCATAACCCCCCCTTTTTCCCTGGCTATGCCTATGCTAGATTAGAGGATCTACCACTCATCGCCTGAGCAGGAACTGCCCTAGGATGATGAGAATTACATCGTATTTCTAAAGCAGCTAAAAAATGGACTACTCTACCCTCCCTCTGATTTTTTTGTAGATTGCTTCAGGAGGTTCAAATTGAACCCTTTGATGGTCACTCCCAATATGATCCTGGACATTCACTGCTTTAAGGTGCTATGTTACACTTTAGGGTGCCCCGACATTCTGGCCTCCATGTTCCGATTGCCCCCTGCACCGATTGCCTGAACAGGTACATGTTGGTCCGCCGCAATAAAAGGGATCTATTCAAAGGACCGGATGCCTTCCTGGAAAGATACTTTTACTACAACCCACTTTTTTCTGGAGGGTAGTCATCCGGAGGGGGGATTTGGATTCCCTAAGGCCCACTATATGTGCCTCAAGGTGCTAATTGGCTATCATGCCCACTATCATCAGACATGGTTGCTCGAAGTAAGATTTTTGACCCATTTGGATAAATCTCCTTCTCGGGTGGAGACACTTCAAAGTGTTTTTAGTGATTCCATCTTCTTTTCCTTTTTACTCTTTCAATTTTCTCTTTTACTTGATCACATTAACTCTTTCCTTTCGTTGGGTAGTTCCTATCAATGACAAGTTAGATTGGTGTAAGGTGATTATGGATCAAATTCCTGCTTGCATGCAGGCTTCATGCCTCTGCAAGGAGGTTCTGTTATCCATCCGAAGCTTTACTAATGGGAAGTTCAGGCTAAGGAAAAAAGAAGAAGTGTTGAAGTCCCTTAGCTTCAATACTCTGGATAGGGCTCTTTATCATTCTCGCTACAGTTTTATGGAGAATTAGGAAGGAAGCAAAGAGAACTACTTCCATGTTGAGAAGGAAGGCATTCAATCCTTGAAGACTCCTCCCCCCAGATACCATGGCCGAAGCGGCGGCCAATGCTGAGAAGTTAACATCATCATTTCAACCTCCTCGCTCTTTTCCTCCATCTTCTCTAACTCCACCCCTACAAGGACTCTTTCCTTTGGGCATCCAAAGGCAAAGATGCCCTCAGGTACTATTGTTAGATCATTTGCCCCTTTAGGGAACACCACAAATGACATACCCTTTGGGTTTGAAATGCCCCATGAGTATGACACCATTGGTGAAATAGTAAACTTTAGGTTTGAGAAGCTTATTAAGGATTATGAGGTTCTTCAGGATAGCTATCTGTAGGCCTTAGGTTTATTAGAACGAAACTCCTAAAACAAGGACAACTTCTAGTAGTCAGTAACCCTATTGTGGGAAGGTGTAGTCATATGCCTAAACATAGAAGCAAGTGCTACTCATGCAGTCGGCTTGCTTAGGATGTATAAAGAGACCCTGTAAAAAGAGTTTCCCAAGCTGCCGAATCAAAACGGCCTTTAGGTGAGGAGCCAGTCTTTTTAGCCTCAGTTAAATGTGAACAGTTGTCTAAACAGTCAATTTCTCCACCCTTGGTTAAACCTAAAAAGCGTCTTCCCTCCGCCCCAAGAGGTTATAATGGGACCCTTTGACCTAAAAATATTACTTTGAATATGACTTTTGGGATGTTCCCCTGTCTTCTGCTTCAAGTTCTAGTGACTCAAGCTCGAATGGGGATTTTCCTTTACCACAAACTTCCTGGGTTCCTCCTTCCCCCGAGTCTGAGTCACCCACGCCCTTTCAAATATTATATCCCACTATCATGAGGGTAAAGTAGCCTGCGGCACAATCTCATCATCAGCTTTTATCTCTTAGGACTAAGAGGTTCACTCAATCGAGGTTACTCTCTTGAAATGATGGTATTACCTATCTTAAATGCATTAATTCATCTTGTACCTTCTTGCATTTTCATTTGACTAACTTTGTCGTCCTTGCTTTTTCAGAGGGATCTGAGCTTAAAGAGGAGATGAATTTGCCTCCTCCGTCTAACTTGGCCTCCTTGGCCCCTCAGTTTATTAAGGAGTCTCCTTCTACAAAGTCTTTATAAGCTCCTCAGAAGGCTCCTTCCCATGGAGTTTTTATAATTCCTTTTAGGTCTCTGGCACCCCTTGCGCCGCCTATGGTGGCCAAGAAGGCTTTTTGGCCTCGACTTTAGGATGGCGACTTCAACTAAGTTATGACGAGCTCGGATCCCCTGGAGACCCCTTCTATTGAAACTCGCACTCTTGTAGCTGTCGTTGAAGTCATACTGCGTATTTCGACATCGAGGAGGTTCGAACTCAATACTCCCCCCCCTCCCTCCCTCCCTCCCTATTGAAGATATGTGAGGGACTTAGTCTCTTGGGGATTAAAATGAGGGTTCAAGCTGAAGGAACTCCCCTTACAAAAGCAAGGGCTACTGGGATTGTTCTTCCCACCCCATGAGCAATTGAAGTGAATGATTCTTCTCTAAGGGGTGACATCTCCCTGGCCCCCAGTCTGGTTCCTCTATGCTTCCTCAGAAGTAAGTGACTCCTTCATTGCCTCCTCACGCTGGCTCTAACATATTCACTTCTGGGACTCGAAGCATAAACATTCCATCTTCCTTAGCAGTGTTTGATTCCACTCTTGATGTAAGTTTTCCCATTTTCTCTATTCCTTTCTTCTTTCTCTTATAAATTTTGCATGTGTTTGCTGTTATCGTAACTATGAATTCCTTTTGCAAGAGATTATCCACTTATGTGAATTGATGAAGAAGGAACTCTCTTCTAGTTATGAGGAGACTAAGCAGGTAATGGCCCAAGCTGGGAAGTATCATCGCTTCTAGATAGAAGAGTGCAAAAGGGCAGATCATGTGGAAGTAGGGACTTGACAACCTAAGGAGGACGCAGACATTGCCAAAGTGAAGGTTGAGAAGCTAAGGAACGAAGTCGAAGCTATTAATAGTTCCAACAGAGAGCTTCGGGAGTCCCTCAAAGCTAAGCAATATGCCCTGAATGAGAGGAAAGCCAAGTTGGACCGGACTCTCGAGAGGAAGGAGAGACTCCTAAGGGACTATTCTCGATCTAAGCAAATGTTGGAGCTTGTGACTGTGCGAGCAGTGGGACTTGAATTTTATCGGTTGAGCTTCCTTAAAGTTTTTCTAGCCTCTGAGCACTTAAACCAATGGAATTATGAGAACATTGTTAAGGCTCTGGCGAGGGGATACAACCTGGCTTTGATAGAAATAAAGGCCTGTTTCCCAGAGGTTGTTCAGGAATTTCCTTCCATGATAGGGGAATTAGAAGTGAGAGCCCCCCCTTTACGCCAGTACATGGAAAGCTTGGCCCCTTTGCTTACTAGCCTTCATGATACAAAGGGGAACCCTCTTTTTCTTTTAGGATATACTTCTAGCTTAGGGAATTCTGATGATGAAAATATTCCTGGAGAGGAGGCAACTTTTGGTGCAACAAATCCTTAGGGTTTCCATTTCTTGTATGGGTGCGTTTGGCATTGAGTCTGCCAAAAGTACTTTTGGACAAAAATTTTTATATTTCACTTAAAAGTGCTTTTGTAAAATTATTTTTCTAGAAGCAGGTAAATTGATGCTTTTCCCGAAAGTATGTTTGAAAAGTAGTTTTATAAATAAAATTTAAAAAAGCATTCAATTAAATAAAAAAAATTATAAAAGCACTTTTACATCATCCAACAACAATATCAAACATGCCCTATATTGGTTTAACGGAAGTAGTTCATTTTTCTTTTTCATTCCATTGTACTCTTTCTTTTGCATTTGCTTAAGGTGTTATAAAGACTTAGCAGTTTTGTACTTAGCGATTCTGCCCTTCTCCTTGGGGAGGGACCCTGCCTTGACAGGAATTTTAATTTTCCTCCTTAGCAAAAGACTTTGTCTTGGTAAACATTTTACCCTCCTCCTTAGGGAGGGACCCTGCCTTGACAGGGATTTTAGTGTTCCTCATTGGGGAAGGATTTTACCTTAGCAAATATTTTACCCTTCTCCTTGGAAAGGGATCCTGTTTTGATAGGGATTTTAACCTTCCTCCTTAGGGAAGGACTTTGCCTTGGTAAAGATTTTATCCTCCTCCATAGGGAGGGACCCTACCCTAATAAGGGTTTAATATTATTACTAAACATACATCCTAGATAAATTTAGGAGAAGAGTACTGTTCTTTCATTAATTTGATCATTAATAGTACAACTTGAGGTGTTTCACATTCTAAGAATGAGGGATGTCCTCGCCACTCATGGTTACAAGTTTGCACATAGCTGGTCCTATAAAATTTTCAACTCTAAGGGACCTTCCCAATTGGGTGTTAGCTTGTCGGTGTATTCTTTCTTTCCCATTGCTTCGAGGCTTCTCATGACTAGAACCCCTTCTTCAAATGCTCTGGCCCTGACCTTCTTGTTAAAGTAGGAAGTTGCTTAGTTCTTGTAAGCTACCTACCTTATGAAAATATGCTTTCGCAACTCCTCAACCAGGTCCAGGAAAATTCTAGTTAGAATGTCATTCACCATTTCTTCACATTAGTTAACCCTTCCACTTGGAAGTCCTATATCCACTAGTATGATTTCTTTAGTGCCATATATTAGGCTGAATGGTGTTTCTCCTATGGGTTCTCGTGAAGTTGTCCTGTAGGCCTATTAGACATAGTGGAGCTCATCTGCCAAGTTTTTGCCACACCCTTCCAGTTTCCTCTTCAACCCTTAAAAGATGGTCTGATTAGTTACCTCTACCTGCCCATTGGTTTGAGGGTGGGAGACAAAGGAAAAGTGGTGTTTGATGTTCAATCCTGAGTAGAACTCTCTCATCTTGGCATTGTTAAATTGCTTCCCATTATTACTTATAAATTGGTAAGGGGTGCCAAATCTACAAATGATGCTTTTGTAGAAGAATCGAATGGTGTTGTCTGCTGTTATGGTAGTTGGGGCCTCCGCTTCAACCCATTTAGTGAAGTATTCTACTACCATGATAAGGAATTTTCTATGTCCGCTTACCATAGGGAAAAGGCCTACTATGTCCATACCCCATTTGGCAAAAGTCCATGGATTGTGGATGGGCACTTGGTCAGCTTCTAGGTCTCTCTTTAGGTTGGCAAAATTTTGACAGGACTGACACATCTTCACCATCTTCTTTGCATCTTCCTTCATGGTTGGCCACTAATATCCTTGTCTAACGACTTTAGCCGCCAAGGCCTTTCCTCCAATGTGCATACCATATGACCCTTTATGTATCTCTAATGTGATCTTCACAGGTCCAGCCTTTGACTATCATGTTATCCACATATGCCTCTAGGTTCCTCACCAACTTCTCTTTAAAGATCCTTTAGATTAATCATTGGTAAGTGGCTCCCGCATTCTTCAATCCGAAAGGTATAGAAGTGTAACAGTAAGTTCCCTTCTCTGTAGTGAAGGATGTATTTTCTTCATCTTTCGGGTGGATTCTGAACTAATGGTAACCAGGCTTGGCATCCAGAGAGGATAAATGCCCACATTCTGCTGTGGATTCCACTAATTTATTTATCATAGGAAGGGGATAGGAATCCTTTGGGCATGCTCTATTGAGGTCCGTGAAATCTACACACATTCTACAAGACCCATTGAATTTTTAACCAGCACCACATTAGCCAACCAGTCCGAATATTGCACTTCTCGCATGAAGTCAGCTTTCATGAGCTTACTCACATCCTCATCGATGACCGCCTATTTTTCTGCACCAAAACACCACTGCTTTTGCTTGACTAGGAGGTATGAAGGATCCACATTCAATAAGTGGGTCATGACTTCTGGCTTATTGCTAGGCATTTTTATGGACTACTAAGTAAAAGTTACTCTCCTCAGAGCTAAGAAAGTTTTGACTTTCCCCTTTTTCTGCTTGAGGCACTTCTGAGGCTATGATTCCTCAATAGGGAAATCTTCCAACCTCTCTACTGGCTGCATCCTCTGTGGGATTTATTTCTCATTTATTTGGACCATCTCCACCTCTTCAGCCTCTATATGGATCATTGTTCACTTGCTTTGCTCTCTCCTTGTGGAGATCCAAATAGATCCATATCTGGGCCATCCAGTAAAGGCACCCTAACTCTCCTCCTTTTCACATTTACATCAGCATCTAATTCATAAAGTAGGGGTCTCCCGAGCAGCACATTGTAAGCCATGGGGACTTTTACTACTACAAAGGTAGCCATTAAAGTGATTTCTCTTA
>CAOJBK011550200.1:0-10336 GCA_948294925.1 Codiaeum variegatum
GTTTTAATGATATTTGATTCTGCATTTTTTGGTCACATTTGGCACATAGAAGGGCAGAAATTGGACTGTGCAATTGTTAGCAGTAGCATGTTTATCACTAGCCTCCAAAATGGAGGAGGCTAATGTGCCTCTCACTATGGACTTACAGGTACTAAAATGAAAATTCATGTGTTTAAAAAAGTTGAGTCATGATTTTCATGTTTATTAGTTTGTCCTTATGTTTTTTATGAGTAGGTAGGAGAACCAAAGTTTGTGTTTGAAGCTAAAACTATACAAAGAATGGAGCTTTTAGTGTTGAGCACATTGAAATGGAGAATGCAAGCTTTAACTCCACTTTCCTTCATAGACTATTTCTTAAGCAAAATCAATGGGAATCAGCAGCAATCAGCATCACTCATCATTAGATCATTGCAACTAATATTAAGCACAATTAAAGGTCTGTTCTTTTTTTCTTTTTTAAAAAAAAAATTGTACTTGATTGTCGTTTTGGGGATAATTAATGGATATTGATACAGTACTGAAAAAGAATTAAATGGTGTGTAGGTATTGACTTCTTAGAATTCAGGCCTTCAGAGATTGCTTCAGCAGTAGCAATATCTGTTTCAGGAGAAGACATTGATAAGGCTGAACCTTGTTTCAGTTTCAACCAAGTTCAAAAGGTAAAAGTAAATAAATAAAGATTGGTAAATGTGGTGCCCCACATAAATAAAAGTAAATTTTTAACCAAATTGTTGGTTTTTTTTTTGCAGGAGAGAGTGTTGAAATGTGTTGAATTGATAAAAGACTTGTCATTGATAAGTGGCTCAATTTCATCTTCATGCATAGCTTATAGCCCAAATGGGGTGTTGGAAGCAGCTGCATGCTTGAGTTATAAAACTGATGATTTAATAGTTGGGTCTTGTGCAAACTCTTCACTTGATACTACTACTACTCTTCACTTAAAGAGAAGGAAACAAACCAACACCACCCCTTAAAAGCCATGTATTTATATTATTTTTGTGTATGGTTTTTGAGAAATTTGGGGAAAGGGAATTTGTCCTTTTAGTAATAGTAACACACATGAGAGAGTAAAGAGAGCAGAGTTTTTTTTGGAATAAAATTAAAAAAAGAAAAGTAGAGAGTCCAAGGCTATTAGCGTATCAGTCCACAAATTTTTATATTTTACAAATTAAGAAGATGATTCCAATTAATTATTATAATTTCATTTTTTTTTATTTTTTAAGTGAAGAAAACATTATTTCTATAGAAAGAAAATATCATAATGTTTTTTTTTTAATTTTCCTTGTACATTTTATTTTATCTACCACAACGTGAAAAATTTTTAATTTTTTTTCTTCTTTAAAGCAATCGATTGTTAACAGTCTTTCGGCAAAAAAAAAAAATCGATTGGTAACAGTCTGCCTATGTTCAGCAAATATAATTTCACACTCAAAACGCTGTCGTTTAGCTAGTTGAGTGAATCAGCAAGTACTTTGTTTGGACCCACTGTTTTGTGACCAGTCAACCAGTTAAATTTTCAAAATTAAAAATAAAATAAATGGCACAAGCCTAAAGAAACTTTAGGGCTGTACAGTTCAAAGCCCATTTGGACAAGTGTCGATTTACTATTGTTCATAATGTATTCAAAGTGATAAGCATCAATGCGCCTTTGTCACGCTCTAATTATTCTTTTTTTTTTTTTTTGGGTACGCTCATTTCAATTCATGAAAATTTATTTTGATAAATTAATAAAAATTTAACTCATGGCATAACAAACTCAAATTTTATTTCTTAATAAATTACTAATTTTTGCTTACTTGTTAGAATTTTTTAACTTCAGGGAAAAATAAATTCATCTGTTTCAATAGTAAAGTTTTTATATTCTACAAAAAAATGCAACAAATTTTGTTAATATTGTTTGATATTTCAATAGCCACCAGCAGCAAAATTATTGAAACTCAACAATGTCAGGGACAAGAGGCCAAAATTCACAATTATCAAATGACATTTGTGTTGGTAGAGAATATTAAATGATGTACAAGTAGGTAACTTTTATGATCATATTTGAATAGGGATGGCCACGGGCGGATTGGGGTCGGGTTACGTCCAACCCGCCCCCGGCCCCCGTACCGTCATCTGAACCCATTCTGTACTATATCAGATTTTTTGTCCTATTCCGACCTTTTCTGTTCTAATTAAATATTTTTATATAATAAAATAATTATATATATATATATATATATATATATATATATATATATATCGGGTCGGGTCACGGGGAGGACAAATATCGATCTCGATCCATCCCAATATTTTTTTATACCGAATTAATCCGTAATCCAGTAAATCATTAAAAAATCTGCTTCGTTCGGGTCAAGTCGGGGTGGGTCGGGAGAAATTTCCATCTCTATATTTGAAGGGTGCAAATTCCAAATAAATAGTATACTACATACATTCTCAAATAAGTGGTCGTTTTATTTTTCGTATTTACGTTTCAAAAATCAATTTATAAAATTATATTTTAAGTTATAGTATAAAATATATATCAATATATTCGCCTCAAAAAGTATATTCACAATATTATTTTTTTTATAATTTTTTATTTATATATTTTAAAAATAACTGAAGATCAAAATTTGTCATTGATAAACGAAATAGCCATTTATTTTGGAATAGAGATAGTATATTCAAATTGGTGCGTTTTAATTTAAGATGTTTCTGTTTTTCATTGATCGTTGAAATTAATTATTATTGATGAGTGACAAGAATACGGTGATGAAGCTGATGAATAGTCGTTTGGATTTACTTGGATGACTTATGTTGCATCTGTTGACCAAAAATCTGTAACTACAAGAGTGAGATTAAAGACGAGAATGGCGTGTATTTGGCTAATATAGTCCAATGGTTTAGTTGACACAGTAAGGAGATGGTGAAACAAAGAGTCAAAGAGAGAGAAATCATGTACCTAATAACTTTCGAAGGGGGTAACTTATAGGCATTAGAGAGTTACGAGTGTATTTTGATTCTGATGTGTAGAAGAAGAGATTAGTAACACCATGTGAAAAAGAAATTTGGCGAAGCTAGTAGAACATTCTTTGTATATGACATTGGGGCTAAATTACACTTACTGTTCCTAAACTTACCTCCTTATTACAACATTATCTTTATACTCATTTTTGTTATTAAATAGTCCTAAAAATTTTTATTACTGTTCAAGACAATCTGAAAAAGGCTAGTAACCGATAAATTATGACTGGTTTATGCCCACATGGCACATAATTAAGCTATGTAATCATGGATTAAGCCAATTAAGTAGACCAATTAAGCCACATAATTAGAATAATCATATCACGTGTTCATCTTCAATCAGAGTTTGGGTTGGCATGTGGGAAGAAATTTTGACAGCTTCTCTCTCATCATAGTAGTTCAATTGACTACTCTCTCTCCCAATTTCAATTTACTTTCTGTTAAACCAATTTCATCTTCAATATTTAAGGTTTAATCTTCAATCAGAACCATTTCACGCTTCTTTGAGAACCATCTCTCGCTTCTTTTTCTTTTTTGATTTAGTGTTTTTATCTTCAAATGAACATTTTCAACACTTATCGAACCTCATATTCAGTTGATAGAGAAAATAAGGTTAGGACTTTCAATTTATACTGGAGATGTTTTGCCATTTCGAAAGATTCAAGTTCTGCTCCAATTTGTAACATGATAGGAAGGACAAATAAGCAAACTTATACTTTTTAATTCCACCATTATTGATTTTTTTTATCGTGTAGTGTGACTTGGGTAAAATATATGTCGTTGTCCCTATACTTTGCTTTACATTTGGTCCCAGTTAATAAACTGAATATTTCTCTCTAATGGGCATTAACACGTTACCTTTTCTGAAATTTTAGTTTCTGAAGGTTTTTACCCTAAAAGTTCACTACTTTAGTGACTTTTGAGAATATGGTTACTATGGATGTGAGGTTCAAACATTTATGGAGCATCCAGATAAAGTCTCAATGGTTGCATTAGATAATATGTTCTCTGAACTACTGGATATGAACTGGGAGGAAGGGAGTACCTCAAACATTACTCAATATTTTTTTAAAAGACCTGAGTGGGAGTTTAAAGGTGGCCTAAGGATATTGAGTAATGATTTTGATGCTGTGGAAATAGGAAGCCATGGTGTTGAGGCTGGAGATATTGACTTTTATGTTAAACATTTAACTATTGAAGATTTGAAAATTATTTTTGCAGAATCTGAATTAAAAGGTTAGTGGTGTTGGAGGAGTTGCCAGATAATCCAAAACCATCCCCTAACAAGCCTGTTGGTTATGGATTGAGAATAAGGAGTAAAAGAGGGAAAATGTTGCTTACATATCGTGAGGGTGTTTTGGAATCAAGAGATGATGGGGTGAAAGAGCATGGTGTTGATGAGTAGGGATTAATAAGTTCAAAGGACACTCAAGGTGGTTCTGTAAAAAATGTAGAAGATGGTGTTTTAGATGTTGGTTATGTTACTAATGCCAATAATGTGGATTATGGTTTAGTTGTAGTGAATGAGCAAGTTGTTGATACTTCAATGCCTACTCAAAAAAAGGTGGTAGGTAGGACTATCGTGAATAGTAATAAAAAAATTTTGGGACTGTCTAGTAGCAAAAAAGAGTTCAGGGACAATGCTATAACAAGGGGATAAGTTTAGAGAAAATAGGTGTAATTTAGCCTAACATAGGGGTAGCTCTCATTTTCCTATTGACATATGTAGGTAGGAATAAAGATGGACACCTTTTTAATTTGTTGAGGTATGACTTGTGATGTCAATGAAGTCCTTAATCAAATTAGATTAACGATCCCTCATTAATGGTCAAAGAGGCTCTCCATATATGTGGCAAAGAGACATCGCCAAAGGAATATTATGCCTCTTCATGCCATGTGCCAAAGAAGGAATAGGACAAGTGTCCTTGATGACCATATCAAATGCCTCTCTTTTGCCTAGATTTGAGCCTACTCCTTCTAGACTTTGAGCTTATTGACTTGCCAAATTTACCATCCTTATTAGGAGACCTTTTATATCAATGAAGCAGTTGCAAATGAAGCCTTAATGAAACTTTTAATGATAAAAGCCTTATGATGATAAAGAGGCTTTTGGGTATGGTCAACTAGAGGATGATGTTCGATATGCAAACATCTTTTTAATATTCTAACATCTCAAGGAGCAATTTAAGGTAAGTCTACAAGGATTGCTAGTAATGACACACAACCAACTAAAGTGAAGGAAGACAAAATGCTAGGGTTAATACTACAAAATTTAGCAATATATATGCTTCGTTAAAAGCATAAAGGGTCATTCTGGTATTTATGTTAAATGTTGGAGAAAAAATTGAACATTATCCTCATCTTTTCTTTTTCTAGAATGTTTGTTTTCTAAATCATTTAAAAATATTCTAGTTTCTAGCCTAAGTTATGAACAATACATTTATGCCATTGTGAGGCCTCATCCGAGCGGCCCGCGGGATCTTCCAGCGCGCCTCCGAGGTTATGGCTTGAAGAAAACCAACTAATAGGAGTTGGATTATGGATGGCGTCATGGATTGCAGACGATGCTCACATATGTGCACCCACATGTGTTCATTGGCGTGCACGTAGTTTGTAAAGTGTATAGAGTAGCCACCTAATCTTTAAGAAAACATGTTTTTTCATGGTGATTAAGAAACCATTTGAATTAACTCCATTTTAGAAAAAATGTTTCTAACCCAATTGAAAAGGTTATTCTAGTTTGAACCAAAGGGGGTTCGAGGATTCATGATTTGATAAAACAATTTTTATGAAAAATAGTTTTTACCATTTTTACATAACAACTTTTGGCTTAAAAAGGATGCGTTCAGTTAAAATTTGTTGTCTTGTATGCGTGAACAATTTATCATGGTGCATGAATAGGAAAATCATGCCAGAATGATGTATGGACATAAATATAATGCATATGACAATTGCATGAAGCAGTAAAATAAGATTTGACCAGGGGTCCCTCCTCTAGCCCACTTCATATTTTAGGGAAGGCACATCATCCCAAAGAAAACAGTAAATTACAGAGCCAAAACCATGGAAATTAGGGGATCTCCCCTCCAGTCTTATGATCTAGGAGGATCACACATTCCCCAAATAACATCCATACATAATAATAAAATAACAAACTATAATACTAATAATAAATAATCACAACAATTCAAATAATAAAAGTAACATAATAAAATATAGTAAAGGAATAAAAGAAAATTAAAGGTTTGGAGTTGAAGCCGTGAGAAGGCTTTCCGACATATCCCTTTAAGTGGGAATCAAACCCCTATGTTATTCTCCCTTCTCGTGAAGGGTTGGGGGTTGCTCTGATAACAGTGGGTGGTTTGATGTTCAGTAGCTAATCAATTTTAGATTTATAAAATAGTTAACCATTAGGCTATTAATCAATTCTGATCTTTGATTAATTAAAAATGATTTTTGAATGAGTCACCTAAGTTCATTTTAGGGTTTGATTGATTTTAAGTTGTGAAAATATATTTTCCATAAACATGCCTTAATTCAGATTTAAAAGGCTTCAGTTTGAATTATTTTAGAAAAATAATTATTTGATAAAGAAATTGCTTTATCAGTTTCAGCACTTAATTCAGAACCAAAAGGAATTAGAACATATTATACCATATTTACCTTTGGCTTGTGGGATTTGGGAACTGGAGGGTCGGAGGGCTTGACGAAATGAAAATGGGTCTCTGCCATGTTCGGAGAGTACTGGTGTCTGCCCATCTAAACTGGGACTGAAGGAACAGTACTATTAAATTGATTAAAATCAGAGTTTTTCTTGTGAGATTCTGATGATTTGATTCAATTGGATCAGAGTTGTAGTGTTTAGGATTGTTAAGAGGCTAGAAAATAGGTATGAGTACGTCTGGAAAAGCCATTCCGAAACAAACTGAAAGTTTAAATTCATAGGAAATCATGCCAGAAGCCTTCAAAGAATGTGTGTGTTTGGGCCAAAACTCATGTGTTTAGACCCTTATGCATGCATTCGGACCCTTAAGCATGTGTTTGGGCCCATAGGCATGCATTGGGTCAGTTGGTTTGGCCCAGTTTGACCCAATTTTGATATTTTTGCAATTTTGGGCCCGTTCAGAGTCCGATTTGAGCACGGTTTGAACTGTTGGACTCATATCGACAAGATGGATCTAATGGTGTAAAAATTAAGGCATTTTACTTGCAAAAATTTATATGTAAAATTAGATATTTAATGGTGACGATTCCGGAGATGCAAAATTAAGGGTTCATAGTTACCCCCTCATCTGAATTAGCTTCGAGCAAAAGGTGATTCTGATGATAGTGAACCCATAGGTGCCAAATTAGATTTTGGACTTGTTATGATGCTATGTCAGCTTCTAGGCTTGTGGTAATGCCATGTCATATTTTTGGGCTTGTCGCCATGTCAGATTCTGGGATTTTGCCATGTCAGCTTCTGGGCTTACATTGCTCCAAGTTGGGGATACCAAACATTTGCAATCGTCATGTGGATCTTGGTGATCATACCATATGAACTTATGAGCTTATTGGATTTTGAGTTATACCGTGTGAAGCTTTGAGCTCATCAGATTCTAAGCTTTGACAGGTAGTTATAATACATTTTCATTGCGGGTGAATACTCCTTTGAGAGGATGCCCCCAGATACATGTTGGATGATGCTAGTAATTGGAGGGAGATGCATGAGATGCATGTTAAGTATAGCCCATTGTGGGTCTTTGTTTTGTAAAACCTTTTGTAAAACTTTGCCGGTTGTATGAAATTTCAGCTTTTCCTAAAATTTTATTGCATTTTGTTCATGAAAATTTATTTTTGAGAAAAAGAGTATTTTTTTCATGAGTTTTCCCCACAAATGGCGTCATACTTCAACTACGTAATGCATGGGTAATGCAAGAATCTGAATAAAGTCAAGAGAATCAACCTCGAGCAATACAGGGTTTTGATGGTGCTTCAAGTCGTGAAGGCTGATTAAGTACTTTTGAGTGACTGAGACTTAGTGGAACATGTGTTTAAGCTTGTTTCTGATTTTGATAGATTTGTTATTTCAGAGCCCGAGGTTGGGAGGGCTTAGTTAGTTGATTGCTTCAGCGAGAAGTCTTTTTAGGTTTGAATGATTAAGAAGGTGATATGATGAACCTATTTGCAATGGCCATGAGAGTCAAGGGTTTAGAAAAAGATGTTTGTCTAGGCGATAGATAGAGGGTCTATGCTTTTGCTTTATTTATTCGTATGGTTGTGGAGATGAGTGAATGGATTGGCTGATACTCCAAATGGGTGAAGAAAAATTTTTAGTTGAGCTGGTTACTTGGGCCAAGATGCCATTTAATTTTTTATATTGGTTATTGCTCCACTGGGGATTTGTGATCGTCTTTGCATTAGCTGGCTCCAGTTGGGGAAATAGTCACTGGCTGATTCCTTTGGTTATATCTGATTCTCATTGAGGAGATGAGTAATCTATTGGGGAAGTGTTATTGCTTGAGAGATTCTCTAGGGATGAGATCGGTTCCCATGGGGAATTGTTATGTCTAAGACATGTTTGAAAGGTGAGTGACTTGTCAGTTTTTTCTTGGGAGGTTCGCTAGGGATATCTCTTTTAAAAAAGGATGAATGATGCATTTTTCATGTTCCAAAAGGTGAATAATATTTCAATAAAATACATTATTTTGATTAAAAGCTCCAATTTTCACCTAAGCAGCCCTTTCGAGTTTTCAACTTAGCAAGCCGCCTTGATTGTTGCCTGGACCAACTTTTCAATTTTCAGTCTAGCAGGTTGTACTCTAATTTTTGCCTAAGCTACCCAATTGGGTTTTCATCTTAACGGGTTTCATTCTTTTTTCAATTTTTTTCTTTTTCATTCATTTATTTTTGCATGCTTATCAAAGAGCTCGAATGAGATGAAGTGTGAAAGACATTGATTTTTATTATACGCTTTAGATTGTACCCAATGAGGGTTGCCTACGTATCTCCTTAGATTGATTTTGAAAACTTGAATTCAGAATATAATTTTTTATTTTGGAGAATCAAGTCTACGTAGTTATTGTTACAGAAATGATGATGTTGAAGATGCAAATGCAATGCCCAAATAGTGTATCGCTTGAGCTAATCCAGTTTGGTTGGATGATTGAACTCGTTATCGTTGATGTACATCAGGATGACATCTCTGCCAATCATGATCTTCTTGATGATAAATGGACCATTTGAGGCAGGTCATAATTTTCCTCTAGGATTCAGTATGGGTTATCTGATTTCTTTAAGGACCAGGTCACCTTTGTGTAGGCTTATGTGTCTGACCCTTTTGTTGAAGTTCCTTGCAAGCTGAGTTAGTAATTCTGAGCTTGGTGAAGGGCTTCCATGAGGAGGTTGAGTTGGTTAAAGTAGGAATGTTGCCAATTGATTTCATTAATTTAGACTTCTTGGAGAACTCGAGAAGATTGAGTTTCTAATGGGTAGGATTGCTTCCATTTTAGTGAGTAGGGTGTTGCCTTAATGGCTGTTTTGAATGAAGTTCTATACCTAAGGAGGGTGTTTGGAAAGTGGAGATGCTAACCTTTGTGATCATTGATTGATTGATTTTTTAAGAGCCTTGTTATCAGCTGCTTTATTCTATAAGGAGAAGACTTGTGATGCTGAAAGTGGCTACTTCTTTTAGAGGTGGGGACCATTGTTTGTGACAACTTTGGAAGGAACACCATACTTTGTGATGATGTTTATCTTGATGAATTGTTTGTCCTTTTTCTGAGTTAAGGACTTTGGGAAGGTACAGTTTCTACCCACTTCATGAAGTAGTTGATGGCAACAAGGATATGTGGCTTATTAGTTTGATGAAACCATGTGATGGTAGTTGTTTGGAAACCTCCTCTATGATTGGGAGTGATTATTTAGCTTTTGTGTGCATGATTTTCTGTTTAGTAAGCTTGCAATCAGGATAAGTTGGGATCTTAAAGGTGGTGATGCTTGGATCAAGACTGCGCTTCCTGGTGAAGCAACCTTTGAACTCTTTGATGCTTGTCCCTGTACTAGACCTATTTAAGGATGCAAATGCACTGAATGTTGTATGTGAAATAAGCTTCAACATTGATGGGCTCTTTAATAGGATTAGTTATTTGATTTATTTTTTAAGATTCTCTTTTTCTTATTGATTAAACTCATATTCACCAGTTGGAACACTAAAAGAGAATAAAGAAACAGGGCTATAAAACCTTGTTCATTTTATTCGACCTTAGAAGGGACAAGTCATGGTTTGGCAGTCGAAAATGGGGAATGGGTTACATGGAGGACCCAAAGGTTTTCAGACTCAAACAATTTA
>CAOJBK011550946.1:0-12051 GCA_948294925.1 Codiaeum variegatum
TATTCATTAATAAATAGCTTTAAGGAATTTTTAGAAATTAATTAAATGGAATTGTAATTAAAGTTAATATAAAATTAAATTTTATAATAATAATAATTAAATTTAGTTAAAGTGCACATGTGTGTGCTTGTGTTCGTTATAGCTAAAATAATAATAATAATAATAATAATAATAATAATAATAATAAAAGAAAAGAGGAGAGGAAAGAGACAAATTGAAGTCAGTTAATTATATATGAACACATCTCAGAATTGATAAGAATGGAAATGCAGCAAAAAAAATGGAGAAGTGGGACGCAAGAAAGGAGAAAAAAATATAAGTTTCAATGAATTATTTCAAGCGATCCAGACCTTTGTTTCAAGCGAATTTAGTACCATCAAATTTCCTATTTTATAAGCTTTCATAAAACTATTTTTTTTTAATTAAGAAAATTGTCCTAGACTACCCAATTTTCGAATTTAGGACTGTTCTAAAGTAATAATCAGTATAATTTTCTATCAAAACATTGCAGGAAAATTTTTGAAAAATTCTATTTGCTTTGGTTATCCTATTATGAACTCGTCTACACCAATTTCGCGAAAAACTGACACTGAAGAAAATTGAGGAATAATCAGTAATAAATCGATTATTATCGCATTTAAATTTATAATTAATTGATTTTTGATATGTTTAGCTAATCGATTATTTATTCGATAAATTAATTTAATTCTTGGAATTTTTATCTTAGAATTATATTTTTGATATAATTAAAAATAATTTATTAATTAAACATCGATTATATAATAATTTCTAGTAAATTCGTTCGTAGGTCGATAGGATCGACGGGTTAGAATTAATAATTGGAAAAGATTATTTGAACTAATTGAGGTATTAAGGTGAGCTTATGGAATATATTAATGCATGGTAACCCTTAATTTTATTTATTATTGTTATTATCGGTTCAGTTTTATTGAATTATCATTCTTTATATTTATTATATAATCTTATTATATTAACCAATGATTTTGTTAACCAAGCTCATTCATTTGATATTTGAAATTCACATGCCAATTTGGATAACTTATTGTTAAACTTTATTAACCTATTTGAAATCTATTATATTATTGTTGTTAGAAGACCATTTGGGTCTAATATTTGATTTGATTTACCTGTCAAACAAATGATCTAGCCTTGGACCACAAATATATGATAGAACATCCATACTAGTAGGGGTGAAACTATTAGGCTATGTGCACCAGTGACTGAACTGATATAGTCAGATTTATCAATATCCTACCTGGAGAGGACAACTTACTCTAGGCGTATACTCAGCCAAGTATATGTACTTGGATTTATTAAAGCTCCTATGGCTTATTCAAATATCTATGATCGACTGAGTTTTGTCTTATATAAATTGTTTAGTGCCAATTCTTCCGACACATTCTGATTTAGTCTTACCATATGATATTGATTTGTGATCATATTACATATATTATTTGATATTTCTTTTATGTAACCCCTATGTATTGGTATGTTTCATAGACTCGCTCAGATGAAAGCTCACCTTTATTTTTTGATATTTCAGGTGCTAGAGTAGAAAGAGATCCTCCTAGATCGGACTGAGCTTCTTCATCATCTTCCATCTCAGGAAGCCATGTATATATCATTCATTTGGTTGTCTATGTATAATTATATGTTTTTGTAATCTAATTGCTCTGTAGTATTTACTAGATTTGAACTTCTGTTGTTATATGTTTGGGTTGTATATAGATGGTTTGGTATGAGTTGTTGATATTGGAGACTCGGAAGGAGTCATTTGAGTTTGAGATTGAATGTAGATGTTTATAGAAGTGTTGGAACTATTATTTTCAGAAGGTTATATGCTAGATATAGACTGAACTATGTCAAAGTTCCAACAAAAGTATAAGATTTACTAAATAAATTATATGTTTATGTTAAATGGGTTCTACATGCTTACGGCAGTCTTAAACTTTCCCTTGCCTTAGGACCTTCACACTTTATAAATCAAGATGTGACAGAGGAGGTATCCGAGCATAAGTTAATAAATGGTTAATTAAGAGAAACTATGGAGAATAGGTTCCTATTTTTCATTATATCCTCTTTGATATAGATTCATGTTCCTTGTTATTTTAGAAATCTAAAGTTGCTTTATTTATTTTATCATTTGATGGATCTGTTGCCACGACTGGTCTGAGGCCAAGTTAACCTAAGAAGAACATCAATATCATTTATTTGAGCTTTTTGATAGGATAGGTTCGTGGAACCGTACATAATTATCACTCGCTAATTGTGTTATGGTTGATATTGGGTTATGTATACATGTTGGAATGGTACCTTATAGGATTGTTTTTAGACGTCGTAAATTGACCAAAATGAAGAATTATCTTCTTTATGAACCACGTTAATTAAAGAGTGAATCCATGAGGACTCTAATCTATTGAAGGATAAATCATTAATTTTTTTATGGTTTTAGAGTTTTTAAAATAAGTCTTGGATCCAAGCAAATTGATTTTTAAAATATGCTTTTGAAATATTTATTTTACCACCTTTTGATAGTGTGATTTTCAGTTTACAAATGATATTTAAGGATTTTTAGAATAAGTTATTTGGTTTTACCTAAACTAGTTTTAAGTATTCTGGATAATTGATAGAGTAGTGGAAAAGGCCTCTGAGTAAGTTTTTTGGATGGACTTCTAATTGGGCTCTTGTGGGTAGAAGTGCTGAGAGAGTATTTTCTTTAGTATCGAATGAAACTCAAGGGTTTAATTATAAGTTCATTGGCACTCTTTCGATTCAAGCAATAGATGCACAAGTACTATTTGATTCTAGAGTCATTTATTCTTTCATATCTTCATATTTTCTAAGAAAGTATCTGTTGCCTGTAAACTATTATCTATTCTAATGATTGTATCTATTCCTTTAGAAGAAGAGATAAAGGTTTAAAATCTATTTCCTTCTTATATTGTGAGGGTTTCTGATAAAGAATTAACAGGTGATCTGATAGATTTACTTTTGCTATAGTTTGGTGTAATCTTGGGTATGGATTAGTTATCCTAGCATCTAGATACCTTTGATTGCCACAAAATGAAAGTATTATTCAAACCACTTTTTGAGAAAGAATTCATGTTTTATGGAAAAAAAGGAGTGAAGCTTCTTACAATTTTATTTCTGCTATTATAGCTAAAAGACTGCTAAAAAAGGGATGTCTGGGATATTTGGCTTATGTGAAAGATGAGGAAGTAGATGTAAACTAGATATAACACATTTCAATTGTCAGCAAGTTTCTAGATGTGTTTCCAAAAGAGTTACTAAGGTTACCTCCTGAAAGAGAAATCAAATTTTCTATTAAAATAATTTTAAGAACTGATCCTAATTCCATTCCTCCGTACCTTATGGCACCCATTGAATTGAAAAGAGTCAAAAACTCAGTTGCTGGATTTACTTGACAAAGACTTTGTTTGTTCTAGTAGCTCACCATGGGGTGTACCTGTCCTCTTTTTAAAGAAGAAGGATGGTTCACTACAACTTTGCATTAATTACAGACAATTAAATAAAGTCATTATTCATAATAAATATCTTCCTCCCCGAATAGATGACTTATTTAATCAATTACAGGGTGTAATTCATTTCTCAAAAATAAACTTAAGATCAAGCTAAATAAGTTAAGAATTCAAAAAAAGGATATACCAAAGACAACTTTTCGAACTAGATATAGAAACTATGAATTCTTGGAGTTACCTTTTGGATTGACAAATGTGCCTGCCGCTTTCATGAACCTAATGAACTGAGTCTTCAAGCCCTACTTAGACCAATTTGTCATTGTCTATATTGAGGACATTTTGATCTATTCAAAAAGTCATGAAGAACATAAAAGGCATCTTTGAATAGTTTTGCAGACTCAGAAAGAGCACCAACTATATACCAAAATTTCTAAATGTTAATTTTGGCTTGATAGTGTGTGTTTCTTAGGGCATGTAATCAGTAAGGATAAACTTCAAGTCTATCCAAGGAAAGTAGAAGAAATTTTCAATTGACCTAGACTAACTAATGTGATAGAAATTAGAAGTTTCTTAGGTTTAATTGGCTATTATTGGAGATTTGTTAAAGATTTCTCCAAAATATTAGCTTCATTAACTAAACTCACCCAAAAACAGGTGAAGTATCAGTGGTCTGATGAATGTGAAGAGAGCTTTCAAAAGCTTAAAACCTGTCTCACTACTGCACCAATGCTGGCACTTCCTCCTAAAAAAGGAGGGTACACAGTTTATTATAATGCATCAAGAATGGGAATTGGATGTGTTCTAATGCAAGCTGAGAAGGTGATAACCTATGCTTTTAGATAGCTAAAGGAGCATGAGTTAAATTATCTAACTCATGATCTAGAAATGGTTGCTATAATGTTTGCCCTGAAAATTTAGAGACAGTATTTAGAGACACTATCTTTGTGGTGAGAAAGGTGAAATTTACACAGATCATAAAAGCTTAAAATATATCTTTGAGCATAAAGATCTAGATCTCAGGCAAAGATGATGGCTAGGGTTACTTAAAGGCTATGATTGTGAAATCTTATTCCATCTAAGGAAACCTAATTAGTAGCTGATGCTTTCAACCATAAACCGACAAGAAGTTACGCTCACATTAAAGTGTATAAAAGGTCACTAACAAGGGAAATGAAAAGTTTGTATGATATGGGAATTTGATTTAAGTTGATTGATAGCTCATTTTTAGGCCAATCCTCTTTTAATTGATCAAATCAAAGATGTACAATATAAACATCCTCAGCTGTTAAAGCTAAAGAATGATTTTAAAGCTAAAAAAGCTCATAGATTTACTATTAAAGATGGCATACTGAAATATGGTACTCGATTATGTGTTCCTACAATTAGTGACTTGTAACAACATATTATAGAGGAAGCTCATTATGCCACCTATAATGTACATCTAGGTGTAACTAAAATGTATCATCATCTTAAGAATTCCTATTGGTGGAGTGGCATGAAGAAAGATATTGTAGAATTTGTAGCTACATGCCTAATCTGTCAACAAGTCAAGTTTAAACACCATAAGTCTTCCAAATTCCTTTAGTAATTACCATTATCATAGTAGAAATGGGAGAAAATCATCATGGATTTTATGGTCGGGCTACCAAGAACTTCAAGTGGTTTGACTCAATATGGGTGATTGTTGATTGGTTGACCAAGTCAGCTCACTTCCTTCCTATCAAAACCACTTATTCAACTTTTCAATATGTTTAGTTATACATTAATGAAATTGTGTGTCTTCATGGAGTTTCAATCTCCATCATCTCTGATAGAGGACCACAATTCATATCAAGATTTTGGCAAAAAATTGCAAGAATCTCTAGGAACCCAACTAGACTTTAGCACTTCATTTCATTCACAAACAGATGGATAGTTTTAAAGAAACATCTAGATGTTAGAGGATATGCTGAGAATGTCTATCCTGGATTTTGGAGGCAAGTGGGATAAACATTTTCCATTAGTCAAATTTTCTTATAATAACATCTTCCATGGTACGATAAAAATGGCACCTAATGAAGCATTATATGAAAGGAAGTACATATATCCTCTATATTGAGATATGGGTGAGAAATACATAGAAGGACCTGAATTGAGTTAATACACTTCTGAAAAGGTACCTCTCATTAGATAAATGTTGAAAATAACTTTTAGTCAATAAAAAAGTTGTGTTAATCCTAAGAGAAAAGATGTGCAGTTCGCTGTTAGTGACCGTGTGTTTTTAAAGTCTCACCAATGAAAGGAGTTATACGATATGGCAAGAGAGGAAAGTTATCACCAATATTCATCAGCCTTTTTGAAATTCTACATCTCATCAGAGATGTTTCCTACTAATTAGCACTACCACCTAGTTTGG
Organism: Codiaeum variegatum; assembly: GCA_948294925.1. Taxonomy (NCBI): domain Eukaryota; kingdom Viridiplantae; phylum Streptophyta; class Magnoliopsida; order Malpighiales; family Euphorbiaceae; genus Codiaeum; species Codiaeum variegatum. The sequence goes on from CAOJBK011550946.1 coordinate 5,896, forward strand.
ATAGTGTACATCCGGTATTTCGTATCTCTATGCTTCACAAGTATATTTCTGATCCATCATATGTACTTCAAATTCAACCAATATATCTTAATCCAGATTTGACTTATGATGAAACTCCAATAACTATTATCGATCTATCAATTAAAAAGCTTTGAAATAATGAGATTTCTATTGTAAAAGTGTTATGGTAGATTCGAAAGATGGAAGAGTGTACTTGGGAGAGTGAGCAATATATGAAAAATCAATATCCACATTTGTTTGCTACAGATTAGCAACATTTTCGAAAATTGTATCGATTGTTCCAATCATAATAAAATGAATATTATACTTATAATCGATGGTTTTCTTTCGAAAATTCGAGAATGAATTTTTATAATGAGGGTAGAATGTAATATCCTAAATTTTGGTATTTTAAATTTCTTAAAATCGTTAACATTTTATTTTAAAAAAAAAAACTATTTTGATCGATAATATTTTTGATAGGTACATTATCTATTTAATGGTATTCGTTAATAAATAGCTTTAAAGAATTTTTAGGAATTAATTAAATTGAATTGTAATTAAAGTTAACATAAAATTAAATTTAATAATAATAATTAAATATGGTTAAAGTGCACATGTGTGAGTTTGTGTTCTTTCTAGCTATAATAATAATAAGAGAAGAGGAAAGAGACAAATTGGAGTTGGTTAATTATATGTGAACACATCTCAGAATTGATAAGAATGGAAAAGCAGCTGAAAATGGAGAAGTGGGACTCGAGAAGGGAGAAAAATATAAGTTTCAACGAATTGTTTCAAGTGATCAGGACCTCTGTTTCAAGCGATTTTAGTACCATCAAATTCCTTATTTTATAAACTTTCATAAAATTAATTTTTTGTGAATTAAGGAGATTGTCCTAAACTATCCAATTTTCAAATTTAGGAGTTTTCTAAAGTAATAATCAGTATACTTTTCTATTGAGACATTGCAGAAAAAATTTCAAAAAATCCTATTTGCGTTGGTTATCCTATTACGAGCTCGTCTACACCAATTTCGCGAAAAACCGACACTGATGAAAATTGAGGAATAATCAATAATAAATTGGTTATTATCGCATTAAAATTTATAATTAATTGATTTTTGATATGTTTAGCTAATCGATTATTTATTCGATAAATTACTTTAATTATTGGAATTTTTATCTTAAAATTATATTTTTGATCTAATTAAAAATAATTTATTAATTAAACATCAATTAGATAATAATTTCTAGTAAATTTGTTCATAGGTCAATAAGATTGACGGGTTAGAATTAAGAATTAGAAAAGATTATTTGAACTAATTGAGATATTAAGGTGAGTTTATGGAATATATTAATGCATGGTAACCCTTAATTTTATTTATTACTATTATTATTGGTTCAGTTTTATTGAAATGTCATTTTTTATATTTATTATACAATCTTGTTATATTAACCAATGATTTTGTTAACTAAACTCATTCATTTGATATTTGAAATTCACAAGTAAATTTGGATAATTTATTATTAAAATTTTTAAACCTATTTGAAACTCATTGTATTATTATTGCTTTTCTGAGACCATTTGGGTCTAGTATTTGATTTGATTTACCTACCAAACTAATGACCTAGACTTAAACCACAAATATATGATAGAATACCCATACAAGTAGGGGATGAAACTATTAGGCTGTGTGGACCAGTGAATGAACTGATATAATCAGATGTATCAGTGTCCTACTTAGAGAGGACAACTTACTATGGGTGTATACTCAGTCAAATATACTTATTTTGATTTATTAAGGCTCTTAGAGCCTGTTCGAATATCTGTGATCGATTGAGTTCTATCTTATATAAATTGTTTAGTGTCATTCTTCCAGCACATTCTAATTTGTTCTTACAATATAATATTGATTTGTGATAATATATATATATATATATATTATTTGATTTTTTTTCATGCATCCCCCAGGCATTGGTATGCTTCATAGACTCAGTAAGATGAAAGTTCACATCTATGTTTTCTAATATTTCAGGTGGTAGAGTAGAGAGAGATTCGCCTAAATTGGACTGAGCTTCTCAATCATCTTTCATCTCAGAAAGCCATGTATATATCATTTATTTGGTTGTATATGTATATTTATATGTGTTTGTAAGCTAGTTACTCCGTAGTATTTGATGGATTTGAACTTCTTTTGTTATATGTTTGGGTTGTATATAGATGGTTTGGTATGAGTTGTTGATATTAGAGACTCGAGATGAGTCATTTGAATATGAGATTGAATATAGATGTTTATAGAAGTGTTTGATTTATTATTTTTAGGAGGTTATATCCTAGATATAGACGGAACTCTACCGAAGTTCCAATAGAAACTTGAGATTTATTAAATAATTTGCATGTTTAGTTATATTCATGGGTTTATTATGGGTTAAATGGGTTCCATGGGCCTACGATAGTTTTAAACTTTCCCTAGCCCTAGGAGCCTCACACTTCATAAATCAGGGTGTGACACCCTTTCCATCTAGTCTACCATTAAGACATCCTGCATCCTCACCTCTCTAAAAGCACCATTAACCATGAACGGGCCATTATCCATCTGGTATAAACTTTTCCTAGTAGCTGGCCCAACTCATGGGCATCCCTTAGTGAAAAATCATACATTATGGGATGATTGCAGAAGCATATCCTCGTCAAACATAGCTACTCCACGAGCATCATCAAAAAAGAAGTGAAAGGCATTGGCGGTGTCCTATAATCTCTCGGCCAAAGAAAAGATAAAAAAAATCTATTTGTGGCCTCAAAGTAGTCCAATCTGAACCAACCGCCTAGATAAGCCACTGCTACCCTAGTACTAACATCCTCACGGGTAGCCAAGAGGGTCCTAACAACACCAAGGTGGGACTGACCATCTCTAGTACTATGCCTAATGAATTGTAAGTGAAATTCTATCCTATCTCACTTCATTTACTTTTTTTTTGTGCAACTAAAACATTTTGTAGAAAAATAAGGAAAAGAAAAAGCAAGGAAAGCGTACCATAGGGTAGCCAAGCCAGCTGCAGTGTCGCTTATATGTAAGTAGTAACTCCTAGTTAAGAGTTGTCTTTGGCTCCTCCATAACTGACTCATATGAAGCTAGCTCCTCTATGGATGGCTCTTCTGTAAACGGGGCCTGAGATGAAGAAAGCTAATAAAAGTGATCAATAAAAGAAGTCGAGTCCATTAGAGTAAATGCTCAAAGTAATATCATGACTGTAAGAATTGCATCCCTCAGGTATGCACATCCAATCGGACACCCTTTAGTACTAATCACCTCCTTCTCATTTTCCTCTATTGGGTAGAATTCAGAAACTAAAGTAAGAGAACTTTCTAAAGAGAGAAAGTAAAGAGAGAAGAGAAAGAATGTAAATGGAAAAACCTTCCAACTCCTAAGCCCCATTTAAAGGCAAAAGGTAAAAGCTCTACATCACCAGGCGGTTCACACTTATCAAACCCATTCTTGAAAACTAAGATTGATTATACTAAGGGAGGTAGTTATGAATATTTATTTAGCAACATTAAATTTGATCTGTTAATATGAATCCATAAACTCAAACAGGACCTAAATCAGAATCAAAATGGGCCCAAAATTATTAAAACGCTTAAAATGGGTAGAATCGAACTAAGCTTAGCACGCGTCAGACAGCTTGAGAATGCACAGGTTGGCTTGCTCATGTGTAGTGTGGCTTGTTCATGCATAAAAAATTTGACTTTTTTGACCTATTTCTCTATAAATTCGACCTTTTAACATAGTTTTCCGTATCTTTGGAGAACTTGAGATAACTATTGAAATTTTTAGCCACTTTTCAATATGTCAAACTTTTGACACTATGGAGACTCATTCTAGCCTAATCAAATGACTGATTCTCTTATTCCCTGTTAATACAAAGCTAAAGTAAAACTTTAAAACCTTATGTTTTATTTATTTTTCTTAAATCCTAAATCTGATTAAGACTTCACTATTCATAATCATTTTTCTTAATAAAACTCAAATTTCAGTTGACCATTTTAAAATCTAAAATTTGTTAGCTTTTGAATCAAATCCCCAATTTCAATCAACCAAATCCACATTTCGTAAAAAGGGAGAATGACATCAGGTTTGATTCTTATTAAAAGGGATACATTAGCAAGCCTTGTCATATAGGCTTCAACTCTAAAAGTGTTTCTTTTCCACCTTTTTATATATAAAATTATTCCTTTTGTGCTAGTTTTCATGTTTTATACTTTACTATATAAATATGTTGCTATTTCATTTTTTGGGTACTTTTATTATTATTTTTTTTTATGTTATTTTTTGTTACTTTTCTTATATTTTGCTAAAGTTGGGAATATATATCATTCCTATGTCCTATTGTTAGAGGAGAGATCCTATCATTAAAATATTTTGATAAGTATTATAATTTGAATATTTTTCTTTATATTTCATATTTTATTTTCTTATGCTTTTGGGAATGTATGTCGTACCTAGTACCACTATGGGTAGAGGAGGGGGGAGGACGGGGGGGGAGGGGGGGGGACCATGTCTCTTCATTTTTGTTTTATTTATTTTCTTTCTCTACTTTATCATTCTTATATTATCATTCATGAATATATCAGGTCATGCATCATACTTATATTTGTTAAGGCATCATTATTATTTTTTACAAGTATACATGAAATACTAACTAAACCGAATCTGAAATGTCTTTAGCCAAAAGTAGAAAAAGTTACTTTTTTTCTAAAATAGACTTAAATCTAAATTTATGGTCTCCAAATTTGACTTTTTACCATTGCGGCTAATCAAAATTAATTTTGGAGCTAACTTAATTTGGTTTCTAAATTATCATGTAAAAACCTTATTTTTCTAAAGATTATGTGTTAATTCATAAATACACATGCACCCTACACTATAATGAACCTTATGGGTCTTCTCGGGTGGGACTTTGCATGCAATTGATTGCTAACGCATGATCTGCCCAAGGAAGGCATCTTCCTTGAGCGTAAAACCTTAAGGCATGCGGGTGTGAGGCCCCGCCCTATTGGCTGGTGGGATTTTCCCTTGAAGAGCATGCCTACATACCTCTTTGCAAGTCCTGGAGAAAACCTTTCAGATTACGCTTTCGAGGAGTCATGGATTATGGATCGGGTTCCCACATATGGCCGTTGGAGTGCACATTGTGTGTGAAGTGATTAGAGCTGCCATTTAACCTTTTAGAAAAATCAATTTTATTCTAAGGTAATTACAAAACCTTTTTTTATTTAACTCCATTTTAGAAAAAGTTCAATTTTCTACCCAATTGGAAAAGCTAGTCCTTTTAGAACCAAAGGGGGTTTGTAATCTGATAAGCATTTTAATAAAAATAGTTTGGTACCATTTTAATTAAAACTAGATTTTAGCTCGAAAGAAATCATGCAACCTAAGTTAAAAAGGATTGGTTTTTATATATGCATGAGCATTTATATCATATGAATGTATGAACATGCCAGCTATGCAAACAACATCTATAAAGCGGTAAATACAAGCGATTTTTCCAGTGGTCCTTCCTCAAGCCCACTTCATGTTCCAGGGAAGGCACAACACCCCAAATAAAGTGATAAAATTTATACAATCAAAACCAATTGAATAAGGGGATCTCCACTCCAGTCTTATGAACTGGGAGGAGCACACACTCCCCAAAGACATACATCAAATAGAACATATAAATACAAGCAAATTGTATAATGAACAAAACCACAAACCGATAATGAAATAGTATGAATGAAATAAAATAAACATAAATGAAACAATGAAAAGAGAAAGTTTGGAGTTGAAGCCTTGAATGGCTTATCGGCGTATCCCTTTGAATGGGAATCAAACCCCAGGTCATTCTTCCTTCTCGTGAAGGGTGAGAGTTATTCTGATAATATTGGGGTGGTTGGTTTGTTCAGTAGCTAATTGATTTTAGATTATTAAAAACAATTAACCATTAGGCTATTAATCAATTCTTATTCTTGATTAACAAAAATTGAATTTGATGGTGAGTTAACCTAAACAGATTTGTTGATTTTAATTTGCAAACAATATTCATAAAAGTTGCCTTAAATCAGAATTTAAGGGCTTAAAAATGATTAATTTGAAAAGCATGCCTTAGGTTTGAATTG
>CAOJBK011551081.1:0-11998 GCA_948294925.1 Codiaeum variegatum
CAAAAGGCTTTATTATTTATTACTGAATCTGCTTGATTGATTTACAAGAATGTTTGGGAATACCTAAATTGATTACTCTACCAAAAGAGAAGATTATCTTTAATAGTATTGGGTTGAACAAGTATATGGAGGAGATTAAAGGTGGAGGGATTTGGATTCTAATTCTCTAATTTTCTTAAGGACATGGTGTGCTATTATGACTATGCTAGAAAGACAAGGGTACCTCCCTCAACACATTACTTTGATTATTCTATCACCAATCTCTTTACTGCTGGAATTACAGTTTTCTCATTTGGCGAGAGCACAACTGAGAGACACAATTAACCCAACTATCTCAAGTAAGTATATTGTTTATAGAATTTAATATAATTTCTACTTAAAAGTGTGTAATGGTTTAAGAATTGAACCGTTGCTTAAGATTAAAGAAATCCACTCTATTAAATGAAAATAAATTTAATGCATTGATTCTCTAGTTAGATGTAAATTGCGCTTAATTTCATTCCTGATCCTTGACCTTATCCTTAGTTTAGTCACTGTAATTAAACTTCAATTTGGTCCTAACAAATGAAAATATGTAAACTGGAAAGTAGGAAGGTAATGGAATTGGTTAAGAAAGAGTATGAAACTAAGATGTTTGATTCTGTTTGATTTAGCATTTAAGGTGTTTGATGAAATGCTTAAACAAAGACATTGTGCGGCGTAATAACAAATCCGTTATGAGGTTAGAACATGAATTTTTGTTTCTTTTTCTCCTACTTTTTTCATGCATTTTGATTTTGCTGGCATTCTAAGTTGTTTCTCTATTTTTGGCAATTATATTGCATCTGATTGTGGATGCCTTCCATGACTGTAGGGAATTGAAAAATGCAGCATATGTTGAGTGAGCACAAGCAATTCCCAAGTGGCATGGACTTCTACCAAAATCTCAAGAGATGGTTGGTATTTATTTTAAGAAGTCTGTTTCTTTCCATTCATTTATTTATTTTTTCTTTAAATTGTAAGTTGGCTAGTGGAATAAAGAATTCAAAGAATGCAACTTCAAGATGTTCAGTGTCAATAGTAAATGAAATAACTACTTTCTATTTTGGGGAATATACTAAGTTATATTTTGCAACATTTCTTGAGAATCCTGAGATGTTGGTCTGTAATTTTAAGTTAGTTTCATTTCATTCACAAAATGAAGCATAGTATTGATTAGTGCCATATTAGAATGAAGTTCATTATTTAGATTTTTACATTGAAAGCTAATTTGAGTCTTTTTCTCAACCTTGTGCTTTGATGGGTTTGATTATTGGGTTTGATGCCTCTATGACTAATGTTGTTTTCTGTTTTCATGTTTTTGAAGTTTGATTTGTGGTTTTAGTTTTGTTTTGATATATAGGTTAATTAATTTAGGTTTGGACTTAAAATAATCATTTTATTTTGGGCTGACGGGCAATTAATCAAAATGCATTAATTCATTTTTTGGTCTCGATTTTAATGATGGTAGAAAGTGTTTTATCCTGGAACCTAAGCTCTAACGTATAGCTTAGAACAAAGAAAAATATAATTGATTATGTATGTATATGAATATAACCATTACATGCTATATCTCAACATATATTCCTCATTTTATAAGTCAGCCAATTTGGTGCAGTAATTGGGATGAAAAACGAATAGATTTTCTTGATATCCCACTGCTAAATTAACTGAAGAAAAGTCAAGGCCGGTTGGAGCTTTTGAGGACAATCTTTGCAAAGCGTCCTTGAAAACCGTCCCTTGTGTTTGAGTTTGGTTTTGTTGTTATGCTCTTTGAAGGTTCACTAATTAAGGTTAACGACAAAGTGACTAGCAAATGCCTTTTGCAAATGGGTCTAAAATTCTGCCAATGCTTGAAAAAGGAGAAAATGGATATCCCAAAGTATCCTAATTTCAGACTCTACCTCTTTAATTGATTTCACCTAATAAATCATTGCTTTTTGTGGGCCTCTGAAACGGTGGCAAGGCTGCAACAATGTTTTAATTAGAAACAAAGCAATTGCTATAACAGTTAGTGTTGAGTGTATTAATGGTGTACTGTGGTTTGATTCTGGCTATTCCTAGTAAAAGCAAAAGTAATAATTGAGCACTTTAGACTAAATGGAAGAGGAAAAGTGAGAAATGAAATGGAAAACTATGGAATAGACTTATTCATATTCATTCATCAGGTTTGAATTTGAAAAATGTTTGATCTTTTGAAAATTCAGGTTGCTCGATTCATAATTTATCTTCAGCCAAGTGAATCCTGGAATCGAACTCAAGCTTAAGTGTATTGGAAGTAGTTGGCACCTTGTGCTTACCTTACTGCCAATATGAAAAGAGTCTAAAAATCATCATCTAAAAAAGAGGAACAAAAGCAAATACCTTTGCAAAAGTGATTGCTTGAATGCACTCCAACTTAGGTCTCACAGAGGGCAAAAGCCCTTAAATCAGTGATTGTCTTCACATGACCATCTGAGTGGTGGCTCCCTTCTCTCATCATTTTTAGCACTGTGTCCTTGTGACAAAGGAATATTAATCTCTCTACATGAAGATGTGAAATAATTAAAGGTGTTGGTTTGATGTTTATGCAATGAGCAAATGCAAATGTCAGAGACTCTTATACAATGGGGACTGAATTGAATTATAGTCTTGAAGAGAGTAAAAAAGGATTCTCTTGGATCCTACCATTGTCTTATTTTTTTGACTAATAACAACATTTTGACTGTTATTATACCATATAGAATCATTTTACATTGTTTTTTCACATTTCATTAGGTGAAAAGCACAACTTTTAGCTGCTTCATACCATAATATTATATAAAAGCTAAATAGCTATTAGCTTTTTTGGACAAAAAGTCCCCACCCCATGATCATAATCCTCTTTTTTTTTTTTAGTACAAAGTTTAATACCAAGCTTTATTGTACATAACACATATAAGAATCTTAATTTATATAATAATATTGTAACCAAAACTAAAAATCACTATTTTTTTAAACATAATCTAGTTAGCAAACATTGGGGCCAAAACCCACAAACCCATTAGCCCCATCAAATGAAATTTGAATCCCTTCTTGTTGAATGTTCCCTATGATTGAAAGTCCTGAAGGTGAAGCTGCAAATGCAAAACAAAATGTCCCCACATCATCCACTGGTATAAGAAAGTTCCTTGCTGGCAGGGTCAATGTTGGCCCACCCGAAAAGTAAAATGACACTGTAGGTACCCGAACCGATACAAACCCGGATAAGTTATAACAAGTATCGAAAATGGATCTACCAGTAGCCCGAGGGAGGTTTCCGGTTTGTGAAATAAATGCATCACGGAAAGCTGCGTAGGCCACCGTTGGTAGCCTTGTCACGGCAGTTCCAGTGTCCATCACAACCCCTCCACCACCCATTTCATCTAATTGAAATACATCTTCTGGTATAGCCACCTTCATGCCTCCAATTCCAAGACCCGAAAGCCCAATATAATAGAAGCTTGGAGCCCGTTGATTACGAATCAAAGGAATCCAAGCTGCACCCACGGGCATTGCTCTACGTCCGAATTCCAAAGACCCGGTTGAATCAGTGCTCCCACTCACTAAACAATAACTAAATGCACCACCTGTTTGACCACCTAATTGACCTACAAGCGACAAAGAACCACCACCAATGCCTAACAATCCGGCTGCTCCAACAAACATGCCCCGATTCCTATGCCCACATCCGATAGCCACGTTTCGGACCACAGCCCGTCCGAATGTCAATGTTTCAAGTGCAAGTGTTCCTTTCGTGTACGACCCATCACCATACATGACCTCATACTTACACCGACCCGCATTACAACCCGCATTCTCAACCCGATCACAAACAGCAGAGCTACAAGCGACGCCTAAAAAAGAAGCAGAATTGGCCGGGTCAAAAACTGGGTCGGTTTGATGGTAACATTGGGTACAAGGTTGACATTGGACCCAAACTATATCACTACCCGAATCAATAACCATGAACTGATCTCTTGGCGGGCTACCAACGCCAATTCTAACAAAATATTCCCCACTGCCTTGATTCATACCGGAAACTACCTCCGCCCCAAAATCCGCCACCTGGTAAGCGGAAGAGGAAAGGCGGCGGAGAATGGCAGCCACTCTCTTAACATCTCTGTGTAAACGTGAATGAAAGAGATGGGTAAAGTTATTAACTTTTTTAGAAGTAGTACTGAGTTTGTCTCTGTGAAATAAACAAAGCTTCCATTTTTCAGTGTGATTGTGATTAATGGGAAATTGTTGAAATTGGGATTGGTTAGTTAGAGTGATTGCTTCTTGAACATTGAAGAACTGGAAATGAGGGTAAGAGATGGAATTTGTAATAGCAAGTGGAAGTAGAAGAAGAAATGGTATGAGAAAAAACATGGTTTTTTTATTTTTTTTATTTTTTATGATTTTGAGTTTTGTGTTTTGGGTTTTAGGAGAGAAAGTTGTATGCTTTGGCTTTCTTTTTCTCTCCTTTTAAAGTGATAGAAAATCAACTATTTGAATTTGACCAAATTAAAGACTATAATCATTCATTCTCTTGGCTATTCTGTTAAAAAAAAAAACTTTCTTTTAGCTAAAGAAAAATATTAGGCTGCCCTCTTAAAAAATAATTCAAATGAGAAATAATAAATTTTATAGATGTAGAATAAATTTATCATTTAATAATTTTAACCAAAAAATAAAAATAAAGCCTATGGATTTTTGAGAAATAATCACCTTTTAAAACTCTTTTTCTTAAGGTTTTAATTTTCCACTTTTTTTTTTTTTGTGAATGAAAGATTAAAGTAACTCATTTTATTTCATAATTTATTAATTTTACTGTCAATTCAAATGATGTTTTTTTTTTAAATTTAAATTTAATTATATATGGAAGGCTAAATGGAACATAAACTAAATAATAGGGTAATAATCCGCTTATCACATCCAATAAAGGTGAAATTTCACTTCTAAAGTAGATGAGATTCGATCTTGAGATTTCTCACTCTTTTTTTTTTCTCTTTAAGTTAAGCCTAATTAATATTAGATAATAATAATAGAGTCAAATGTAGTTGAATGTGTATAATTGCACACTCCTAACTTTAATTATATATTAAATTATAAAATTTTTAATATTTTAATCTAAAAATAAAAATATTAAGAACAATTAAGTGATGTTAAAAAAAAATAAAAAGCATTATTTTTAATATTTGTTAACCTAACGTAAGGTTCTGGCTCCGTCTTGAAAACATTTGTTTTAAAAAAAATCAATAGAAAAGTAAATTTGAAAATTAACTTAAGAGAAGCGTAAGATGTTTCGAGTTCGAGTCTTATCTTCCATATATTAGATATGATTTTAGTTTTATGATTCGTGTTAGTTGTTTAACTAGTGATCCATTAAGTCTTTCATTGAATATATAAAAAAAAATATTAGAATAATTAATAAGAGTAATTATTCATTTTGAAAAGATCATACTATTTTTTTTTTTGTAAATTTTGTAATATCATGTAGGATGGATTAATAAAATGATCAATAATTAATCATGTTATTTAGATATTGAAATTTTATACACTCTGTGGGAGCTTATTATCAAATATCTTAGCATTCCATGTTAAAGAGCTTTTAGCACTACGAATATATATACAATTTTATTTGGAATTAATTAATTAATCAAACCCTTTATGAGTTTAGTGGTAGAATAATATATATACAGTCACAATTAAGGCATATGTAATAATACTGTTTAAATTGAAAATAAATAAAAAAATCACACTGATATTTTCTTAGCAATTTAATTTTAGAAAATTATTAAAGTGCTCATCTTTTTTCTTTTTTTCTCTTAATTTTTCTTTTTTTTTTTAAATAAAAACTTTAGTTTGTTCTTTTTAATACAAATTCCCATATTTTTATAGTAGGTAGTAGCCGTCTTATATAGAGAGCCTTTTTCACAAAGTGCATTATAATTTAATTCAACTTTTTCTTTTTCTTATAAAGAAAATTAATTAAATTTTTTAGATATTCAAATTAAGGAAAAGGAAGTTACGTGTATTCACATAGATATATTATTCGTCTGGTCATTTAATTAACGCTATTATCATTATTGGAAATTATTTCACCACCATGGTTAATCATGCTTTTCTTATATTGTTATCTTTAAAACTCTAAATAACCATAAAAAAGAGAGAGAAGAGAAAATTAATTATGAAGAATCATTAAAATTGGGTTTGAAGTGACTCCTTGCTTGCTATTACTTAATTAATTAGGTGTTTTATTATATTCATTAATTGTGTTTAGAACAATTAAACCCTTTTTATTTTTTAGATTTCTAAAAACCCAATAATTTTAATATAAATTTGATAAATTTTTTTAATTTTTATATATTCATATGATAAATTATTCATCAAACTCTAATTAAAAAATGTAAAAAGCTTATTATATCTAAATTAAAGTTAAAGAGTATTTTAATATCGAATAGGTTAAAAGGATTTAATTCTGTCAAAATTTGAAAGTTTGAAACTTTATCAATATTTATGTTATGCTTAAAAGAAATTAGATCAAACAGCAGCATGTACCATAAATTCTGTTGAAGCACAAAAGGTTTTGATTAGAAATGATAAAAATGGAATTATGCCCATGTTTGCATGATGGTGTATGTGTCCATATATAAAACCAGTGACCCAAGTGATTTGATATTTTTCTGCTAAAAGAAGAAGAAGATGATTGGATTGAAGATGAAGTTGCAGCACATTTCACATGTAAATCTAGATAATAACAGAACTAAAAGACCCAAGATCTCTTAAAATACAAATATATATTTCATGTAAAATGGTAAAAAAAAATTATTCATCTTAACTTAGATAATTTTTGTAAGGGATAAAGTTCAATTTTACTTTTAATGTTTGATGTAAGTACCAGATTGACTCTTAATATTTTTAATGAAGCAAATATGCTCTTAACATTATAAAAATAATAAAATTAAACATTGCTGTTAGGAAAATTGTAACGAAACCGTTACGGTAATGATAATAGTAACAAAAATATTTATTTACTATATTTTTCATAATATCAAGAATATATTTGTTTTTTTTTCAATATTAAAAGTATATTTACTTCGTTAAAAATATAAAAGGGCAATATAATACCGTTAGGTACGAAATTGAACCCTAACCTTAATGATAAGTTTGGACATATAGATTTAACAATATTTTCTAACTGGGGTAGTGAATATATAGTAGATAGGAAAGTGGTAATTAATAATGATAAGTTCGGGCAAAGGGACATAGTCACTCGTGGTGCAGTGGTCTTAGGGACATATTATAATCATTTATCATTTTTTTACAAAAACTGCCCCTTACCCCACTCTCCTCCTTCTTCTTCTTCTTCTTCTTCTTCTGCTATCTATTACATTTAGATGCATAATCATTGCATAACATGGCAGTAAAGAACACTCTCCCATGGGTGGTTTTGAATATTTGTGATAGGTGCGGTAGCACAGGATTCCCTAAAGGGACCACCAAATTTTAAATGTTATTATGTGTTCCTAGCTATATATAAAATTATATTCAGTTTATTAATTATACTTAACATGTTTTTTTTAAGTTGTATTCATTAGTGAAAAATTATTCAGTTTTTCATCTCTAATTTTTTTAATTTTTTAATTTTAAGAAAATTATGGAATAATAAGGAAATATGTTCATTTATTTTTCAAGAAATTTTAATTATAATTTAAAATTTTGGATTTTTTTTCAATTTTCTATTTATAATGAAAAATTATAAAAGATAATTTTCCAAGTTTTAGTTATAATTTGAAAATTTTTATTTTCTATTTTTTTCTGAAAAGTGGTTTATTTGAACACATTTTCTCTGTTACTTGCAAAAAACTTTTTTAGAAAATTGTTCAAATTTTCTACAAATGAATAGCCTTAATAAAAAAAAATACTCAATGTATTCTTTTCCTAAAAACAAAAAGTTTAAGTTGTTTGAGAGTTATTAGTTAAATAATTACTTTAATTTCTGAAAAAAAAAACTATTTTTTATTGATCAAATTATTATCAAAATTTTTTATAAAAAAAACTCTTAATAAAATTTGAATTTATGACATTACATTTTTAGAAATAATATTAATATGATTAATTTTAAAATCTGTGAATTTTTTTAGTATAAATGATGTATATTGATATTAGATACTTTTATTGCATATTATTATTTGAAAACAAAATATTTAAGACTATTATTTAGTAAATTGATATATAATAAAAATTATCTTTTTATATTTATAGATTTTTTTTAGATTATAAATTGAGAATTCAATTTTACAGTATTCACGCAAAATCTCCACAATAAATGAACCGCCCCTACACTCTCCTTTGCCTTTTTAGGGATGTTCTCCGCAATCACAGCCACTCCCAATCCCCCTAATGTCCATAACTTATTTTATTCAAGTTTAAATTATTCTTGTGAAGAGCTGTCTTGAGCTTGATGCTTACAATTTGGATAGTATGTAACACAATCAACAATTAAAGAAAAATTGAACTCTGATTTTATTCCAATACTTAACTCAATAAAAAACTTAAAGCAAGGGTTGAATTCCTCTTTAATAGTCTGAATATTAATAGAATTTATTATGTATTCTTACTTAAATATTAACTTTTCAATATCGTTATGGATATTCCATATCTGATCCTCACTCTTCTAGATTATGGGCTCTTAAGCCCATACTCGATCGATAATAGCAAGCTGAGCATGGACTTGTACGAGTGAGCTTTTTAGCCCAAGTGTTAGCAATTCTTTTCATTTTAAATTAAAATTTATAATAATATTTCACCAATTTTTTTAGTAAAAGCTGACATCAGAAATAAAATAGCTTGATGCTTTTTCAGTATCTACTTCATATTTAATCTAACATTTTCCTCATACAATAATCTTAAAATAAATATTCTTATATATTATCTCCACTTCATAGCTATTATCTTTGTCCTAATTTTTAAAACTAATCAATTAATATATTTAATTACACTATAATTAATCAATTTATTGAATGAAGAATGGGTTATATGCACAAAACCTATTTTTCTTTTGTTGTTGAATCAAATAAAGTATACGTCAACATTAACATCACCTTTTCTTATATAATTACTCATGAGTGGAAATTTAGTTTAAAAGCTAAGATTTATAATAATTTCGTATTTTAATTGTATAATAGCAACTGACCTCATTGTTTTTGGCACAATTCTACTATAATAATATCAACTAATTAAGATTTATATCAAATTCACATTTTTATATTATATCTTTAAATTATATCCATAATTATGTGTAATCACTTAATTGACTCTTTTTAGTTATTAAAATTTCAGTCCATGAATTAAATTTTTAGCTTTGAGCACTAATTATAAATTAATTTTTTTCCATATGAGGAGAATGGTAAACAAGCTCAAGGCATGCTCACAGAGTTTTGTTAGAAATAGAAAAATGTAAATATAAAATTGAAGAAGATAGCATGCCTCCACTTACTTTAGTTATTTGTCTTGAAGCTCTATGCTTTTGAAGTAGACAATGAAATGACCTAAAAAAATACAAATGTGTTAATACGATTAGGCCAACCCAGATATAAAATTAGCAAAGCTACTTTTAATTCAATGTATTTTAATTTTGGTGGGTATGTCACAAATTAATAAAATTTGGGTTAGGAGTAGAAAAATATACGATCTTGCATCTGTCTGGTTTAAGACAAACTAGGGGTTTGGTTTTAATCCGAGTTTTGCAATTATGTTAATCACTCTCCAAACCACCTCCCTCCCTCTCCAAATGCTTAGAGATCTGGCCTGTTAACCTTCGGAGTTCGGACGTCTAACAGAGACAACTGTCTACATCACTCATCAACCCTCTAGTTATATCACAGTCTCATCAAGAGTACTCTGTAGTCTACTCAGAGCGGACACGTGTTCCAGTTACAAGGATTCAACCTTATAAATACCTCTCAAAATGCTTCATACAAGTAAAAAAAAAGCTAAACACTCTAAAATCACACTCAATCTATTTCTAAAAATCTCTCAACTTCTATATCAAACTAACTTGATCGTCAGAGGATTTACGCCAGACACCCATCCGATTACCCTTGATCTTTCTTTGCTTTGTAAGTTAATATCAAGATAATTATAGTAGTTCCATTCAAGACCTACGAACACACACCCCACATCAGTAATAATTGAGCAATTATTAGTACCTAAAAGTTGCTTTGTTGATTTATTAATTAATTAGAACACTCCTCTAACATTCTTGTTAATCCTTTTTTTTTAATAATTCTATCTCTTTCTCTCTTGCACGCACAAAAAAATTAATGGTACATGTATTCATGCATGGATGATATGACAATCAAGAAACTAGAAAAATTTCTATAGAAAAATCACATAGTATAATGGAGATAATAAAGCATTAGTTTATTAATATAGTGAAAATAGATATATATCCAACTTTCAGGGAAGACCTTCCTTAGGACTGAAGTGAATCAGTCCCTCAATTTGAAAAAGAGTTATAAATATGTGTATTTTTTTACATTAAATATTGAAAAAATTCGTATATATGTGAATTTTTTAATAACTAGTTTTTTTTTTAAAACATGTTTTAATTTATATATAATGTTATTTAACATGATATAATTTTGAGTTTAAAAATTTAGATTATATTATATCATAGACTAATATATATTTAATAAAATTCAAATTTCTATCTATATTTTTTTCTATTTATATATTCTTACTTTTATTTAAACTTATCTAAATTAATTTTATTACATTTAATTCTATATATATTCAATAACCATAAAAATCGAAGTAGTAAATTATTTATAAATATTTTAATTTTTAATTATTAAAACTACTTCACAAATAAATTATTAAAAAAAATAATTTGATTACAATGATTTGTTGTAGGTGCATATGTATATAAGGAATTGCATGACTTAAGTGGGTTCATTTGAACCCACAATGAATCAAGTAGCTCCGTCTCTGTTCAATAGTATATTTGAAAATGATAGATATGTTCAATAACATATTTGAAAATGATAGATAAAACGAGATTATTTGTGGTAGAGTTTTTTTTTTGGAATATATTTGAGAGTTGATATTTCATATGATTATGCATTTATTTTAATATCAAATCAATATTTAAACTGTGGTGTTGGCTCTAATAGTACACACAATAGAATGTATGGTTTCATTCTATATGTACATATGCACCACATCATCATCATCATCATGTGGTTTCATCTGCAATATGATAATGGAACGCACACGACAGGTTTGATAGTGCAAATGTATCGTTTTCAAGGTCCAAAAACTAAAAGAGAATAACTCTATTATTAATATTATAAATTTAATAAATCTGAAGAACTTTTGCATTCATTATTGCCCATTCGCTCTTATCTTTCTGTGCTTATACAGATTCAATAACATAAAAACTTATGAAGAAATAAATATTTTTACTATAATATTTTAATTACTCACTGGTTTAGTATATGAAATAAACATATATCGTTCTGAAAATTTTAACCATACACCAGATAATATTTTTTTGGAGATCATTAATTCATCATTATCAACTCTGATTATTATAAATATTAGAGGCAACATGATAAGAACATTAGTTGGATATAAAATTATTTAATTCTTTATTAAAGTGCAAAAACACTTTCATTTTTAGCTCTACATATAATAATATTTTTAGTATAAAGTTTTCTGGAAGATAAATAAATAAGATAATGTGAAGCTATCTTATCCCTGTGAAGAATGAAGCAAATCTGAGATTAATGTCACTTAATGATAATCAATTCTCCATATTCAATTTTAATTTTGCGATAATAGGAGCTTAATACTATTAATTAACTGTTATTAGTGATGCCTTAAGTTAGCAAAAATAAACAAATTATTCCAAAAACCCTTTTGGCTATCCATCTCTAGAATGTAAGTTTACCTAAATTATGATGATCATCTTTATAATCAATTCTCATAT
>CAOJBK011551277.1:0-16080 GCA_948294925.1 Codiaeum variegatum
TGAGGAATCTGACTTTTCAGACACAGACTATGCTCAGAGTAATGAAGATGATTGTTATGGTGTTCATCCTTCAATAAAAAAGAAAAAAGATGAAAAGAAAAAGAAAAAAGATAAAAAAGAAATAAAAAAGAAAAAAGAAAAGGAGAAAGATAAAATTGAAAAATTAAAAGAAAAATTAAAAGATTTAAAGAAAAAATAAAATATTTATCCTGCTAATCATAATAGATGATTAGGCAAAAGTTAAGGAAAATAGGGATAAAATTATGATTATTTCCACATGACTCATTTCATGTAAAAATTTGATAAAATGATAAAACTTTGATTTGAAGTTGTCTACCATTCAATTAAAGGTATTGATGACTTTAATGACTTATGACCATATGATTAAAAAAGTTGTCTGCCATTGTACCAAAAGCATTGATGACTTTGAAGATTTATGAAGATTTATGACTTTGTGGGCCATCCCACGTGATACTTTACAACCAAAGACAAAACTGTCTGCCACCATATGGCATTGATCGTTTTGAAGATTTTGAAGATTTAAAGCCTCCAGACGTGTGGGCCATCCCACGTGAAGGATTGATGACTGAAGACCCATGGGCCACCCCATGTGATTAAAGATAAAAGAATCTGATGATTAATATATATATATATATATCATGTGGGAATGACGAAGAAGAAGAATCCAGATGATGATCCATGTGTCAGTCAAGGATTGGCTGGCCAATCTTCTCGCTAAGGTGTAAACACCAAAATGCACCATTTCCTTTATTCAACTCTTACAAAATGACAGTGTGCTTCAACAAATTCCCAGATGTTTTGACAAACAATAAGTCATTTCATCCATGCCTCAAATAGAAACAAAAACAAAACCAGAAACAGAGGCAAATCCAACACTTACTACTAAATTTTTTTACAACGTTATAAAAATAAAGATTTTTGCTAAAATCGGATCACTCCTCCTTGGGAATCTTCTTGTAAATTCCAAGCATGTTTCTAAGATATTCAAACTTTACTTTTGGCAATGCTTTTGTAAATATGTCCGTAATTTGATCTTAACAACTGCAATACTCCAAGCTGACCTGTTTTGTGTTTTATGCTTCTCTAACAAAATGAAATTTAATCATAATATGCTTGGTTCTCCTGTGTTAGACTAGATTCTTGGAAATTGCTATAATAGATTTGCTATCATAATATATCCTTTTAGAATGCTCTTGAACTTGTCCCACATTTGTCAAAATTCACCTCAGCCATATAACTTGATTTACTACTGCACAGCCTGAAATATACTTCGCCTCCGCAATAGATTGAGCTATTGTCTCTTAATTTTATAAGAGTAAATAAAATACTAAATTTCAAATTGAAAATGAAGGGCAAATATAGAGTCGCACAGCGGAAGCGAAAAAATAAATTCAGCTGGAATTTCCAACATTGTCCAACACTGTAGAAAAAAATTCCAACACTGTTTTTTTTTACAAAAATCTAATGTTACTCGATTTTTATTTTTCAAAACTTTTGTGAAACATTTACCATGTCAAAACACTTTTGACATGGTTGGGTTTAGATATTCATTAAACTCTTTAATAAATTACTAAACCCTAAGATGGACCCATAATCAATATCAAAGATCTTTCCAATTATTGTGAAAAACACAAGTTGAACAAAGAATGGAAAGAAGCAAATATACCTCTCACCCTCCTTCGTTAAGCTCCTCAAATGTGAAGCCTTTAGCTTAAGACATACCGTGCTTTTCCCAAAAGCTTGTTCCTAAATTTTCTTCAAGAAGTTAGAATCCTCTTTCTTTGGTTACCCAAATACTTGATTCTTGCTTCTTTACTTGAAAACTTGAGACTTTGAGGATGGCTTTGGACTTGAGCTCTCCACACTCCATTACTAAGGGTTAATTGAAAAATGAGATTTTTTTTTGAAGAAATGCTCTTCAAAACAAGCTTTGTCTCTCAATTTGGTGTGATTTTGAAGCTTTCTCTCTCTAACTCTTTGAGAGCTTCTATCTCTAAACCATTGAAGAAGATGATGAATAGTAGCTCCATCATCTTCTCTTTTTGGTAAGAAAGTGAAGTATGGTTTGTCCATGCATTAAGAAAAGGATGAAACAACCTTATTTATACCCATACTTCTCCACCCACTTTTCCTTAAATTAAGGAATTATGTTGGAAAGTAATGGTTACTTGTTCTAGTTAATTTTTAACAAAATTACTAGTTATTAATCAACTAGATCAAGTATATAATTAGTAGGAATCATCTTTAATCCACAAATAACCACATCTCATATGGATTAAGTTAACATCTCATGCTAAGCTTAATTATTTTATCATTAGTCCAAAACCATTTCAATTAGTCCTACCCATTTATATCTCATACAAACTAAGACATAATTGAAATTTTCTTTTTTGTGAATTAAACATCCAGATATACTAGGATCCTGTAAATTTAATTACATGTTTAATTCTATTATCATTAATAATTAATTAAACCCTTTAATTAATTATTAATATGATACATACAAGCTAATGGGAATCACCATTTGGTATGTGACTTACTAGGTTCATGTTCTAATTAGAAATGGGATAAAGAAAACTCTTTTATTCCCACTAAGTGTGTTAACCTAATTCCACACTTAGTCTTATAAGTCGTGAGTGACATCTAGCATAACATATCATGACTACCCAATTAAAAATAAATGCCAATAATCATATCCTCGACATAAGCATGGACCTCTCGATCATAATTACCATGCACTTGAATCCCTTCATTACGGATTCTCGATCTCAGCTAGGGTCATAAAAGAAGTCAAACCCTATGTGCTAGATCATATGACTTCTATCCGCTGTGAGTTGTCGATAAACCAGTTCCAACTAGAAACTCTTTCTAGTGAACCTGATCCACTCTGGCTAGAGACTTTCATTTCAAGAACAAGCAGAAGTCATAGGATTCCTTCTTTGATTACCCAATGTTTATGAATTCTTTCTTAGTTAAACACTTATCCCAACATACCACTGATTATAGCCTCCACATGCCATATACCAATACGTGACTAGCATCGGTATGTAAGCAGTAATTAACCATAACCACCAATATGTCAGATAACATGTCACCTCAAGTTTAAGGATTATATGCACAATTATGTTTTAGATGATGCGATATTGACTAGTAGGTAACGACCCATGTATCCATCATCTAACGTCACTGTTCAGCTTACTCATCTCATGAGTATGCTCATATGTTGTCATGACATCACATTTCTATAGCATGAGACTCACTACCTCCATGCCAATAAGTATCTCATACTTATCATGTATGATAATAGAGGTGATGGTCTTCCGAACTAATGTTGTCCCTACCAGTAATCCTATGATAAATAACCTTTAAAGCATCTGTAAAAAGGGCAATCTATCACTCATATTCTCAAACTCTTTGAGAATAGATTTCCTACATAATACTTAAAGGACATATATACGTTCGATATGAGGAATGTATCCACTTAAAGAACATATACACTCAATCCAGTTAAGTTTTCATTTACATTCACATGCTGAGTGTAAGCTCTCGGGCTTACACTGCTAACAGAAAATGCATAACCTGATGTTCTTTTTATATCGTCAATAGAACTATCCCAATCACTATCTGTGAAGCTAATCAGTTCATCATTTGTTGCTAAAGTGTATTTGATTCCATAATCAAGAGTGCCTTTTATATACCTAAGCACTCTTTTAGCATCTCTAAAATGATTTTGACTTGGTTGGTTTATAAATCTAGAGAGTAGAGTTGTAGCATACATGATATTAGGCCTTGTTGTTGTGAGATAAAGTAATCTTCCCACTAGACATCTGTATTTCCTTGCATCTGCTTTGGATGAGCCATCTTCCTTTAATAACTTCTCATTAGCAGCCAAAGGAGTTTCAATCAGTTTGCTTCCCTACATATTTTTCTTACATACAAAATGCCCTAGCTTTGTGTGATCTCCATGACAAGGAAGTAATATAGAAGACTCAAGTCTGTCATTTCAAATCCTTCTTTATTTGCTCTTTAAACTCATTAATTTTTAAAGGATTGCTACTTGCCACAGTTAAATCATCAACATATAATGAAAGAATGATTTTACAATCATTTCCATTACCTTTAACATAGGTAAAATGATAAATTTAGTGTCTAAACTTGGCAGGATTATTCAATTGAGTACCTAAACTTTCAAATTGTCTAATTGAGTGCTTGAAATTAATAAAACATACCATTTTAGTTTCAATTAATGACATGTTCTTATTGGTTACGACGTCATAATTTTGAATTTCGTATAGCCAATAAGAATATGCCACATCTAGAAATGCATTGAAATGGTCCATTTTATCTAGTTCAGACACTCAATTAGACAATTTGAAAGTTCAGACACTCAATTGAATAATCGTGCCAAGTTCAGACACCAATTTTATCATTTTACCCTTTAATATATAACGTAGGCTCGCTAGAACTTATTTTGAAGCCTTGTTGATGAAAGTGGGAATTGATCCTACTATACCGAGCTCTCAGTGCCTGTTTTAAGCCATAGAGACCTTTTTTTATTTTTAAAACTTTAATTTCTTAACCTTTCACTTCAAATCCCGAAGGCTGCTTAATGTAAATTTCTTCATCAAGAAATCTATTAAGAAATGTTGATTTAACATCATGTTGAAATACTGGCCATTTTTTTTGAGTTGCAAGTGCCAATATGAGCAAATGTTTCAATGCAATGTACACCAAATCTTTGGGGGTACACTTTTGCCACGAGCTTTGCCTTATGTTTTTTAATAGACCCATCAACATTTAATTTGGTTTTGAAAATCCATTTAACTCCAACAATTTCTTTATTTTAAGGCTTGTTCACCAACTCCCATATGTGATTTTTCTTTATCATTTTTACCTTCTCCTACATTGCAAACTTCAGTTCCTCTTATTAAATTGCTTCTTTAAAGTAAGTAGGCTCCATAACTATAAAATAACAAGTTTCACACTGCTTATAGACTTTTTGTAGTGATTTGAAGCCTCTCTTCTATGAAGTAATCAAGGAATCTAATGATGAAGTTGGTGATTGATCTCTCTAAGGAACCTAACTGATTGATGAAGTACCCGATACTTGAGTTTCGTAGGAGCTAGTAGAAGTGTGTATTGGAGTAGAAGGTTGTATTCTTTCATTGAAAAATTCTGCATTATTTTGATATGGTGCTATAATGAAGTTTTATTCTTGATAATCTTGTGAATGTTGGCAATTGCACTTCTTATTTGCTTCTTTCCTTGCTTGCCAATTCCAGCTTGCTCCTTCATAAAATTTTACATCTCTACTGACTATAACTTTCCCTTTCTTAAGGTTATAAATTCTATAACCTTTTGACTGAGAGTTATAGCTAATAAAGATGCCTTTTTCCACTTTTAATTCTAATTTATGCCTCTTTTGATCAGGAATATGGACATAGCAAATGCAACTAAACACTTTAAAGTATTTCACTGATGGTTTAGTGCCTGTCCATGCTTCCAGTGGAGTTTTATTTTGAAGAGCCTTAGTGTTGCACCTATTTTGAAGATATACAATGGTAAAAACAACTTCTGCCAAAAAATTGTTGAGCATTTTCTTATTTTTAAGAATTTCTCTTTCCATTTCCATAATTGGTCTATTTTTTTCTTTCATATGTGCCATTTTATTATGGAGACTATTAGTTGACATTGAACTCCAATATCTTGGAAAAAATTGTTGAACTCTGAAGAAGTGTGTTGTGTTCCATTACTCTTCTCAGAGTCTTTAACTCAAAACCACTTTCTTTTTCCACTGGAGCTTTGAATCTTTCAAAAATCTTAAAGACTTTTGATTTTTCTTTTTTGAAAAAGAACCAAGTTATTCGAGAAAATCATCAATGAAGAGAATGAAGTACCTGTTTTTTCTAACGATTGAGTCCTCATCGGTCCATATACATCAATATGGATTAGTTGCAGTTTTTGAGTTGCTCTCTAATTTGAAGTTATTGGAAATGGTTATTTATGCATCTTCCCCAACTGACAGCCTTTACACATGCCTGCGAGGTCTTTAATTGATGCTAAATCTCTCACAATATTATTTTGAGATAATTGCTTCAAAGTATTGTTACAGCAGTGCCCAAAACATTTATGCCAAAGCCAAGTAACAACTTCTACTTGTGCTTTTAGCATATTTTCTTTAGGAAATTTCCTCTGAATTGGAAAAGATTTTTTTTTAATCTCCACACTTATAATATGATTCTTGTGAGATTCATAAATATCACACGTGGAGCCTTCAAAGTGCACATAATAACCCTTCTTCATCATTTGAGGCACATTAAGCAAAATTTGGCTCAATTCTAGCACATAAAGGACATTTTTAATTTTCCTAGTGCCCTTGTCTTTTTGAATTTACACAGCGCCTTACTTGCAGATTTTATCACTGCACCATTTCCTATTGATATAGGAATATTGATAGAGGTATTTAAAGAAGTGAAAATATGTGCATTCTTAATCATATGACTGGTGTAGCTATTGTCAACAAGCTAAATCTCATCATTTACAAGAGCTGGAGTTGCTTGGCAGGCTAGAAAAATATTATCTTCGAATTATTAAGCCTCTAACATATTGCTTTTGTTGTTTTTCAGGTGAATATACCTTGTTTTTAGACTTGCAATTATCTTTTACATGGCCAAATCTACTACAAATAGTGCATTGAAGCTTTCCCTTAAACTAACAATCCTTTTCATGATGATTTGTCTTTCTACAAACACCACAATGAGGGTATGTTACTTCCTTTTCGCATTCTTTAGTGGTTCTTATAGAATTAGACTTATTTTTCAATTTCTTATTCAGCTTCTTATTTTGATTTGAAGAAGAATTATTATGTTTATGAGAGGATTGCATAGGTCCTTCAGTTTTATTGTCTTTGTTCATAAGCATGAAGAGAGCCAATGACTTCAGCCAGAGTAAGTTCATTAAGATCTCTTGATTTAAGAACATTCACCACTGAATCAATTTTTCAATTAGAGAGATGAGCAATTTTTGAACGAATTTTTGATTTGATATTTCTTCATCATATGCTTTCATTTGATTTATAATTTCATTTACTCTAGCAGTAATTTTTAATGTTTTCACCATCTTTCATCCTCAAGTTCTCTAAACCTCTTCTAAATCTTAGATGTTTCATGGCTCTTACCTTGGCTGTGCATTGAAACTCATTTCATATTGCCTCCCATGCTTCTTTGGCAGCTGTAGCATTCATGATTCTTGGAAAAAATTGGATCTACTATAACCTGGTGAATTTTTACTGAAGCATCTGCATCATTTTTTAGCCATGCCTTCATTTTATCAATTAAAAGAGAAGTGGCAGGTTGTGTGGTAGTGCTAGTTATTGATGTTTGTGCATGTGATGATTATGCAATAGCTTGAGCATAAATCTTTTTTGGTAGTGATTCCAGAATGTCATATTCTACCACTTCCCAGAGATCAGAAGCTCAAAGAATGACTTTGAATATGATGCTCCAATAATCATAGTTGTCTCCATCAAAACTGGAAGTGATTGTTATTGTGGGCTACCAGATGATGCCATGTTTTTGAGAAATTTTTAGAAGAAAAAGATAGTGCTAAAACAGTGATAGATTGTTGCCAAATTAGTGCATTAGAAATAACTGACTTGTGCTCAGATATTAAATGTTAGTGCTTTAGGTAGTGCTAGTGCTAGGTGAATGTTAATGGTACTTGTTGACACTGGCCCAATACGATCAGACTCAAAGATGTGACATTAGGGGAAATCTAGGATTCAAAGACCCTAAGAAAAGTTGGCCTAGGGAAATCAAGAGGGACCAAGTCCTAAATCCCCAGCTGAGTCCTTATTATCATCCCAGGCCAAAGATTTGAGCCTAGCACTTATCCCCGAGGCCGACACCCATGAACAATTGGCCTAGGCTCGAGGTAAGGGTCCATATCCTAAGCCCAAGCCAAGTATTAGAGGTGATCGAAGTCCATTCGACCACTAGACTTCCATTCCCAAGCTAAGATAGCGGCCCATGCCCAGCCGTTAATGACTAGCTCTCACTTCCAGAAATTAATGAGGCTTGTTTAACCTTAGCATAATATAGCTAAGCCCATGTTTGATATCCTATACCTAGGCCCATTCCATATTTCTTAGCACAGGAGTCCCACCACCTCAAGGTATATATCAAAGGGGGGACTCGAATTCTAAAAGCATTATCACTACTCTCAGAATACAACTACCCTTTTTTGCATCAACAAAACCTTAGAATCCAACTATCAGGCTGTAGTTGTTCCACCTTGGAGTGACAGTTTTTGCCTATATCTCTACCATCTTAGATGACGATTGATGGCATAAGCCTAGATACCACACCTTTTTGGTCCCAGAGTTCCCAGTGATGGTTCCGCCTACATCAGGATAAAAGGCCACCCTTAGAGCTCTGAGTACAATGGTCGGCATCAACGTCAGCTTCAGTTTCAAAGACATGTATTAATTGGTTTATTTTTTAGTGTATTTTCCTTTCATTTTAATTGTTACATCAAATTTTGAAAATATCCAAAAATATTGTCTTTTGTTTGGATTTGAAATCAATACTAAAAGAATAAAAAATTACTTTCCATTTATGTTTATAATATTTTTTATTCTTAGAGTGACACGAGGGACCCTCTACCTAAAATACCACAAAAAGGACAAAGAAAACTTTGACCGATTTCTAGTATCGGCTAAGGCATCAAATAGTGCTAAAATAGTAGAAATATAGTGGTTGGTTTAACTGCAACTGCTAATACTTTATTTCTCTTTGACAACAGGGATGGTTTTGAGAGTGTGCGATATTTACGACGGCACATGGCCTTCAAAAATTTGGAACCCTAAAATTTTAAAAAATATTATGTAGTACTATATATAAAAATGTATTCAATTTATTCATAAAATTATAAACTTGTTTTATTGGTGGAGGTGCATGACTTGTATGTATGAGGTTTCATATTCAAATCTCTATGCATTTTTTTTTTTTTGTCACATGTACTTAGCATGTCCTATTTTTTTTCCCCTAAAATAATTCGAAAATAATAAATCAAGCTATTGCTTTTTTTTTTTTGGAGAAGAGGAACCTTACCAATCTTATGAGAATATATTTAGTTTTTTGTTCTATTTGGATACGTAAAAATATTATAATGTAATTAATTTTTCATTTAATTTGGATACTTTAGAATTATTGGATGATTTAAATCTTAAATCTTATTATATTTATTTAGAAAATGTTCTTAAAAAAGGTAAGAAATCATATATCAATGGTAACTATTTATTGAATTGAACTCAAAGACATTTTAATATAATAAAAGACGGAAGCATATATGATTTATTGAAATTCTTGAAACAATTGAATTTCTTTCCAATGTAATCATTACATATAGAATCTTACTGACTATTCTTGTAACTATTTCTTTTAAAAAAAATTCAAAATTGAAATTGTTAAAGCTATAGTTGCCAAAAATAATGTCAAAAAGATTGAATGTGATGCGTTGTTCTTGAACACATTCTTGGAGGTTTACTCCTCTGGTTGGACTTGAATTGCCTGTACAGGAAAAACACTAGTCAGGGGTGGCCGAACGCTGTGTCCGACGATAACCCTCTGAGGCTCAAGTCAGGGTCTCTGTATAGATTGAAAACAGTTCTCAAAGATGAAAAATAGTAGTCTCTAGTCTTGATTTGGACTTATCTGTGTGAGGCTATAAATGAGGTATTTATAGGGTGAAAACCCTTGTAATGGGACGCATTTTTGCTCATGACGTGACCACCAGATGGCTTCAGGGCCTTGTGAGACCTGTCCTTGGTAGCCCCCCGAACCTCGAAGGCTAATAAGACAAATGTGTTGGAGGCTTGGGGTTTGGGAGGAACTAAAAGTGTTAAAGGGTTTGAACGAACCCAGGATAATTAGTTGGGGCTGAACTTTGTTAATTCCAAGCTATATCAATTGTCTCCCCTCCAATGTTAACACTCAAAGGCTTCAGAGGTCAAAGAGTGTGTGAGTAGGCTTTGCTTGGCTAAAAAATGTATGCCTTTGTTTGATCTACAAGTTTGAATTTTGAATTTCAAATAAAGGATGATGGAGGGCTCACGTGGCTTCTAGAATAAACATACGTTAAGTTTCCTTGTCTTATACATGACCTTCTATCAGGCTAGGATGAGACCCTTGCACTTCTCCATTAACAAAGCCTTTTCTGTAGCCTATCCCTTTTTTTCACATGGTGGAGCATTTGATTGTGGTAATGATGAACATTAAAGAGTCATAATAAGTATTGAAGTAGGCTGCAATCTCCGTTTTCCACCTGTCAGTCGTTTCCCTAGGCCTTTAAATGCCCTCAAACCTCTATATAAACCATTCTTCTTCCCCCTTACTTTTTCCTTTATTTCCCTTTTCTCTGTTTTCTTCTGTTTTTTGCTTTCCTTTCCCCTTTGTACCCCATTTTTCTTTCTCTATTTCCTGCTTATCTCCTGCTTGTTTTACAATGGCACCACCATAAAAACAAACCAATAAACACTTTCTGGAGGTGGAGAAGTCTCAGAACAAAGTAAGGTCTAGGATACCATGACTTATTTGAATAACACAATGAGGCCGCATATGAAGAACATTACTCTCATGTCCTTCATGTTTGGAATCTTTCAAGAGAATATTGATGCCTTGTCTGGCTATATACATGTGGAACTTCCCCCTATGAAGGCCAAAATATTTTCCACCAACAGCGCCATTGGACTACTAAAGGGAGATTGTGATTATGTCTAGTATTATGATCACTTTATCAAAGGCTTAATATTTCCCCCTTTTCCTTTTTTTTCTGTCATTGTTTTGAGTATTTTTATGTTAACCCAATGATGTTAACCCCCAATTCCATTGAGGATTTCCACTGCTTTGAAGTGGTCTACTTCATTCTGGGCATTAACAATCTGAGCCTAAAGATGTTTCAGGCTTTCTTTAACCTCACCACCTCCAGCGAGCCGTACATTTGGTGCTTCTAGAAGAAACCACTGCAAACCTTGTTTGGAGCCAAGGAAAGTAAGGTCAATGACTGGAAGAACAAATTCTTCACGGTGGGAGTTTTGAAGCTGCTTAAAAAAGGCCAGGTGGGCTTCGGGTTCACCGGCGAGTATAGAGGCTTACCGAGGGTAGAGAAATTGGACAAAAATGTGACCCTCGCTGACGCCCAAGGCATCCGAGCTCTTACCTGTTGTGGTCACTTATTCGACCGATGCCTGATCATGCACTCATCCTAACTTCTTAAAAATGATGGGTCCTACTCACTGCCTAGCACAGTGCGATGTGCCTCATGTAAGTCCTCGCCTGTTAATTACTTCTGCTGATAGTTTTTATTTGTTGCATTACTGATTTTGTTTTTATTTGTAGATCTCTGACAGATCAAAAGGTAAGGATCAAACTGAAGGAGGTGGCCAAATCAGAGGTAAAAGCCTTCCCAGAGGTGAATCAGCCCCTCCGTCCTGTTGACAATAAAGTGCTCTTGCCTATCCGGTGCTTCAAGACCGAGTGGCTTAGGTTACGAACTCTTGAAGAAAATTGAGATGTTGTTGCCTCCACTAACATGAATGTGGAAGTGAAAAGATACCACTATCTAAAGAACTTTAGGGTTGGGATGGAGCACCTGGATTCTTCCTCAGAGTGTGACCCTTCCACTATCGCCCTCGTTGCAACTGAAGGTAAAGGTGAAGAGGTAGTTGTCCCTTCTGGAGGCAAAACAGAGGTGTCAATGGATGAGCTTGTGGAGTCCCCAGATGTGCCTCTAGTCCAGAAGAAGGGAATGCCCATTGTTGTTGATTTTGTTGAAGTAAGACCAGAGGGGAAAAAGTTTAAGAGGCTTCACAAAGCATCTGAAGAGGATAACGTTATGGATCCAACAAAAAGTCCTTTCTGGCTCGAAAGACCAAAGAATTATCCACTCAGTTTCAAGAGTAAGCTGGTGGATAGGTTTTTGAAGGACAATGCTGAGTTTGCTAGGGTTCATAACCAAGTGCTGGATTTCTTGGACAAGGTTGCTCCCAATATCTGCAAGTTTCACAAGTTGTTGAGCTAGTTTTACCAGCATATCCACATTGTGAAGGATGGATCCTTACTGGTGCCACAGCATAAGAAGTTTTTGAAGTTTCGCCCTTCAGAGGCTTTCAAAAGCCTAGCACAGTGGAGCAACCTTATGCCAGTGGATATTTCAAAGGTTGTTAAGGCTGCGAAGGCTTTGGAAGAATCACTGACTCAAACTCCTCCGCCTCCTTCGCTAGTGAAAATCCTTCCTCCCTTCTTCTTTGCCAGTTTAGGTTCTGCCTTCTGAACCTTCTTCACCAGTTCAGGCTCTATTACTTGAACCCTCTTCGCCAATTCAGGTTCCACCATTTGAACCTTCTACTGAGTCATTCCCTTAAGGAATATAGTCTTTCTCTTTTTTTTTTAAACTTCATTTGACTTTGTAGGGGACCATACAACTGGTCCGGTTGGCAGGTCTGAAACCAGTGTCCAATCTACCTTTGTCCCCCCTAAGTCTAAGCCTGCTACTTTGAGGGACCTAATGGAGACATAGGGATCTATAGAGGCCTTGGAAGCTCTTTTAAAGCAATCCTAGCCAACAAGGGATGCCCAACAAACAAACGAGGAACAAGAGGTGAATCAATCAATGGCTCCAACCCACCCTGAAGATGCACTTTTTCTAGAGGGCCTTGCTGAGACTGAAGGTGTGCTTGTTGTACTGATGGAAGGTAAAGGGGATACCATTGCTGGGATGCCAACTGAAGCCCCTATGGATGAGGGGAGGGTGTACATTGATGTTTGTGGTGAAACCCTATCGCTTCCCTCGACCTTTAGGGAAAATCAGTGTATTGACCTTCCCTAAGATCTCCCTACTGAGGGTGGATCCTTTGGTTTATCGAGCCTGGTTATCGCCAAAAGTCAGGTTCCCCATGCATTGAAGGTACTTTGTTCTTCTGGAGTTTTTTTTTTTCTTTTCTCTTCCTTTGTTTTTATATATCTCGTTACTAATCTGCTGAAGGTGACAGACCACTTTAATGGGCTATTGTATGAGAACGAAGAATTGGAAAAGTAAGTGGTAATGCTTCAAAGGGCCCTTGAGGAAAAGAGTGAGGCCTTAGTTACTGAGAAGAAGGTCTTAGAATCTCAAGTTGCGGAGCTTAAAGCTCGTGCTGTTGAGCTTGACTCCTTCCTAAAGAAGAATGCAAAACTGGTTACAGCCAACACATTCTTAAGGTAGAAGACCAAAGCTTCAGAGGTTAAGAACACTGAGCTCGAGAAGCATTTTCAGTGGACATCCAGCGAGGCTTGTAACTCAATTGAGGTAGCTGGTATATATGTGAAGAAGTTGGATGCCTTAGTGGAGAAACTGCCCCATATGCTGAAGGATGAGGTTCACAAATTTTCTGAATCTCGCTTTTTCAAGGGATGGCACACCGTCGAGGTAGTCATGAGAGGTTCTGAATGGTACAACCGAGCCCTATCCTCAGTATTCGAGAAATTTCCTAAAGCAAAGGCTCACATCATTCCCTTAGTTATAGAAGGAAATGTGCCAAACATCTAGCTCTCCAAGTATGTAGACAATATGGATACTCCGGATCTTACCTTTCTTAAGCGGATACCTCCAATCTATGACAAGTCTAGAGAGCCTTGCCCAACATCTCTCTCTAGCTCCTCTAGTGAAGGTCAACTGCCCATCAGTAGGTTACTTCAACTTTCGCACCAGGAAGCTAGCACTTCTCAAGTCCTTCCTTCATAAGGTTTTTTTTTACACTTGCAACTGTAATTATGATATTTACTTTGTAATACATACTTTGTAACACTTCTTGTAGTCATTTGTTGATTTCAGATTCGTTGTAAAGAATTTTTTGTAAATGATTATTCCTTTGCAATAAAATTAACTATTCTTTCATCTCATGTATCTATTCTTGTTTATCTCTGAATGAACTTTGCTTTATGCTATGTTCCTGTCTTTGAATATACCATACTCTAGGCTTCACTTAGCATTGTAGCTTTTCTTGATAGGATCTTCACTTGTGAAGTTCCATTTGTTTTGAGTAATGTTTAGCATTCTAACTTGTCTGTCTTTAATGCTTCATTTGTAGTATAGCTTCGCCAGTCAAGGCTGGACTTAGTGCCTTGTTTCTAGAGGTCTTAGGTGACCCCTTAAAGGGTCTTTCACTAGTTAAATCTAGACTTAGTGCCTCATCTCTAGTGGTCTTAAGTACCCCCCCCCCCCTTTGGAGGGTCTTTCACCAGTTGATGCTAGACTTATTGCCTCATCTCTAGAGGTCTCAGGTGCACCCCCCCGGGAGGGTCTTTTGCCAGTTGAAGCTAGACTTAGTGCCTTATTTATAAAGGTTTTAGGTGCCCCCCTTAGAGGGTCTTTAGCTATTTGAAGCTAGTCTTAGTGCCTCATCTCTAGATGGTTTAGGTGCCCCCCTTAGAGGATCTCTCACTAGTCAAACCAGGACTTAGTGCCTAGTTTCTAGAGGTCTTAAGTGCCTCCCTTAAAGGGTCTTTTACCAGTCAAAGTTAGACTTAGTGCCTCATCTCTAAAGGTCTTAGGTGCCCCCTTAGAGGGTCTCGCACCAGTCAAAGATAGAATTAGTGCCTCGTTTATACAAGTCTTAGATGCCCCCCTTAGAAGGTCTCTCACCAGTTAAAGTTGGACTTCGTGCCTTATCTCTAGAGGTCTTAGGTGCCCCCCCTTAAGGGTATTTTGCCAGTTAAGGTTGGTCTAGGTGCCTCATCTCATAGAGGTCTTAGTGCCCCCCCTTGAAGGGTCTTTTGCCAGTCAAGCTGGGCTTAGGCTTCTTTAGCTTCCTTGTAGTCTTTATGCCAATCTTTGTCATTCTGGATTTGGCATCACCCTTGACTTCTTAGAGTCTAGCATCTCCTTTAGTTCTTTACAGTCTCCCAAGGGTCTTTGACTTCTTGTTTATTTTGGTTCCTTGGGGTTCGATGCCTTTCTCTAGTCTTCTAAGCCCTAGCATACTTCCTGGCTTTCTTGACGTCTTATTGCCCCCCCCCCTGGAGGGTTTTTTGCTAGTCAAGCTGTGCTTAGTGCCTCATCTCATCGAGGTCTTAGTGCCCCCTGAAAGGTCTTTCGCCAGCAAAGCAGGGCTTAGTGCCATATCTCATAAAGGTCTTAGCGCCTCCCCTGGAAGGTCTTTCACTAGTCAAGTTAGGCTTAGTGATTTTTTTTCTTAGAAGATTATAATTGAGTTAAAGAGATGTTCTTTTATTTCCAATTAGGAATAGTACAGTTTCAAATGTTGTACATTTCATGTATGTGGCAACTCTTTATCCTCCATGGTTCGCAGCTTATACGTGGCTGGGTCGATGGCTTTTTCCACCTTGAATGGGCCTTCCCAGTTTGGTGTAACTTTCCCATGCCTTTGCGTTTCCCTATTTCTTCCAGGCTTCTCATCACCAAGACTCCAACTCTGAATATTTTGCTTCTAACCCTTCGAATGAAATAACTTGGAACCCTGATTTTGTAGGCTGTGATTTTGATGAAGACTTACTCTTTCAACTCATCTAGCAAGTCCAAATCGATCCTCCTCTATGACTTGTTTACTTCTTCACCACAGTATTGTACTCTTCCACTAAGCTTTCCAATGTCAATTGGGATGACTGCTTTAGTGCCAAATGTAAGGGCAAGGGTGTCTCACCTGTTGATTCTCTGGGGGTTGTTCTGTAGGGCCATATCACACCCCAGTTTCTCCCACACCCTTCGAGTCTTCTCTTCAGCCCATGGACAATGGTCCTTTTAGTGACCTTGGTTTTCCCATTTGATTAAGGATGAGAAATTAAGGAAAAAGGTTGCCTTATATTGAGACCATCACAAAAATATCTCATCTTGGCATTGTCAAACTGTCTCCTATTCTCACTGATGAGTTGGTGAGGTACCCCAAACCTGAATACAATATTTCTCCAAATGAACTTCACCACATTATCGGATGTAATTGTTGCTAGAGATTGGGCCTCTACCTAATTGGTGAAGTATTCTACTGCTACAAGGAGAAACTTCCTT
>CAOJBK011551770.1:0-11649 GCA_948294925.1 Codiaeum variegatum
GTGATGCATATAAAATGGATAATGTACAAAGTGAGTCCTAATTTAATAAGGCCCAAAAATCTTCCAAAGTTAAATATTAATTTATGGCTCTCCATTGGAGTAATGAAACTTGGAATATGTTTCCGCACTTATTTCCTTGAATTCATTGAATACCATGAAATGTTGTGAGTATGAGATACATTGCATGTTAATAACGGTAATGTCTACCTGAGTTATACAATGTTCAAATCATCATACTCACTGGTCTAATGGGTTTGACTTAACTAATGTGAAAGGCCAAGAATGACAAGGTGTACCTGAGGTTTGAAGCATTAGGAGCAAATACATTTAATTTCACATGAGATGTGATAAACAAGAGTTGTTCACTTGTAAGAATTCAATCCTTAGAAAGACAATGTATAGCTTGCAGAATTGATGAACAAGAGTTGTTCACCTTGCAAGATTTCAGTCGACCCACTAAAGATTCATCCCAATGGAATCTCTATTTCCTATTTTGGAAGTATAGGATTTGCCAAGTTAGTGGGAGTACTATATTGATTAAAGAACAAATCAAATATTAGATTTACATTTCATATAAAATAAAATGATCTTATTATTTTTTTATTAGTCTGATAACATGAACGAATCCTGTCAATTAAATACGCAAAACTAATCAATAAAATTCATAGGGCCAAATTATGTAGATTGGTTAGGAACCTATAATTTGTCCTAACTTATAAGATAAGTATGGATAAATAAATTCACATAGGAAGCTTCTCCCAAAGCAAAGGAAAGAGATTCCATTGCTTTGGAAATTAGAAGTATGTTGTCAATGATATTTAGAATACCTTAAGGATAATAGTAAAAGTAAAGCCTTTTAGGAGTTCCCTTATAGTAAGATAATTTTCCAAATCAATGAACCAAGGAATGGTAGAGGAAGGGTTAGAAGTGCATACCTTACTTACCATGGCGAGGAGTTGCTCATCTAGGAAGGTGTCTTATATCTCCCCTTCTTTTAACTCCTCAAGCTTTAGATTATCCAATCTTGATAAGTGACCTGCCGCCAAGTTTTTTGCTCATATTTTTTCTCGAATTTCCAAATCAAATTTGTAGAGGAGAAAACACACTAAATGAGCCTAGGCTTTTCATCATTCTTAGTAAAGAGGTACCTCAATGCTGAATGATCAGTGTAAACCACCACCTTTGACAAGATGAGGTAAGAACGAAACTTGTTAAAGGCATAAACCACTACCAATAGCTCCTTTTCAATTTTAGTGTAGTTGATTTGAGCATCATTCAGAGTCTTGCTTGCTTAATAGATTGGTTGAAAGTGTTTGTCCCTCCTTTGGCCTAATACGACTCCCACCGTATAGTCACTTGCATTGCACATTAATTCAAATGTAAGCTTCCAATCCACAACTACCATAATAGGAGTATGTATTAGTCTATCTTTAAATGTGTTGAAATCCACTAGGCATTTCTCATCAAAGTTAAACTCAACATCCTTAGAAAAGTCCTAGTAAGAGAGTGAGTTATCTTGGAAAAGTCCTTGATAAACCTTTTATAGAAACCTGCATGTCTAAGAAAGCTATGGATGCCCCTCACATTAGAAGGTGGAGGGAGATTTTTAATAATGGACACCTTTGCCCGGTCCACCTCAATACCATGTTTTGAGATCTTATGCCCCAAAATAATTCCTTCCTTTATTGTAAAATGGCAATTTTCCCAATTGAGCACAAGTTTTGTTTCTTCACACCTTTCCAACACTCTCTCTAAATTGGCAAGGAAATCTTCAAAGCTATCTCTACGAATAGAAAAGTCATCCATGAAGACTCCTATAATATCTTTAATCAAATCATCAAAGATGGCTTTCATCCACCTTTGAAAAGTAGTCGGTGCATTACATAGACCAAAGGGCATCCTTCTATAAGCAAAATTCCCATAAGGGTAAGTGAATGTTGTCTTCTCTCAGTCCTATAGTGTGATGGGGATTTGAAAATACCCAGACAAGCCATCAAGAAAATAGTAGAATGAGTGCTCGACTAATCTTTCAAGCATTTAATGGATGAAGGGTAAAGGGAAATGGTCCTTTTTGGTGGCATCATTCAACCTTCTATAATTGATGCACACTCTTTACTCGGTCATAGTCTATTGAGGGATCAATTCATATTTCTCATTTTCCACAACCATCATCCCTCCCTTCTTTGAGACCACTTAAATTATGCTACCCATGAGCTATCAGAGATGGGGTAGATGATACCGACACCAAGAAGTTTAATCTCCTACACCTTCACTATTTCTTTCATTTTTAGATTAAGTCTCCTTCGATGTTGCACCATAACTTTTTAATCATCCTCCATAAGTATCTTGTAGGTCCAAAAGGATGGACTAGTTCCCTTTATATCTATTATCTTCCAAGCATTAACCCTTTTGTGTTTCTTTAAGAGATCAATCAATATCCCTTTTTGTTCCTTTAATAGACTGGCACTCAAGATGATCGGGATCATTTTCCCTTCCCCTGAGAAGGCATACTCCAAATGGTCCAAGTGTTCCTTGAGTTCAAGTTCCAGGGGGTCTTCTACTGAAGGTTTCACATTAGCAATGTTGGGCATCTCAATGGACTCAAATGCCCCTCTTCTTTCCATGAACTTACTCCCTTTCAAATGCATAAGCTCCTCTTTTGCTTCCTCATCTTCTTTCACCAATTTTTCCTACAAAATACACCTTTCAAGGGAGTCCTTCAAAGAAAAGTTAGTAATAAAATTAAGGGTCTCATGCTCACAAGGATGATCGCATGTGCCCTCATCATAAAAAATTGAAGGGAGGTTCATTGATTTGCTTACATTGAAAACTATTTTCTCCTCACCCACCTTTAAAGTGAGGGTTCCCTCATTGACATCAATGATGGCATGGGCTATGTTCAAGAATGGTCTTCCCAAAATCATTGACACGTCCGTGTCATCATCCATGTCTATTACCTTGAAATCCATAGGAAATATGAACTCTCCAACCTTTACAAGCA
The DNA here is from genome assembly GCA_948294925.1 of Codiaeum variegatum. NCBI lineage: Eukaryota > Viridiplantae > Streptophyta > Magnoliopsida > Malpighiales > Euphorbiaceae > Codiaeum > Codiaeum variegatum. The sequence goes on from CAOJBK011551770.1 coordinate 3,002, forward strand.
CAACCTTTACTATCCCTTTGGGATGGATAACAGGCTTGTCTACCAATTGGATGGTCATTTGTGTTAGTTTTGGTTCCCCGATAGTAAGTATTTTGAAAACTTGGTAAGGCATTATGCTTAGACTAGTACCCAAATCTGCTAATTCCTTATTAATTTCAAGGTTGTTGATCAAGTATAGAACATTAAAATTATCGGGGTATTTTAATTTTTTTGGTAACCTTCTTTGCAAGAGGACCAAAGACTTCTTGGATAATTGAACAATAGAAACTTCCTCAAGCTTTCGCTTATTAAGAGTTCATTGAGAAACTTAGCATATTTAGGCATTTATGAAAGAGCTTCAAAAAAAGGTATATTAATGTAAAATTGTTTAAATAGTTTGAGAAACATACAAAATTTTGCATCCAATCGGTCCTTTTGTTGTCATGCCGGATATGGCACCCTTGGCTTGTCTTCCTTAACCAGTTATGCTTTTAGTTGTTCCCCCCTCTCGCTCTCTTCTTTCTCCTTCTTAACTTCTTCATTAACATGGTGAGGTTCTTCTTCCTTATTGGCCTCAACCTCGATAGTGCTAAGCAAAGCACACGGAGCTCTCTCAGTTAGAAGTTTTACTATTTGGCCCACTTGATTCTTAAGGTTTTCTAAAGAAGATTGAGTGCTTATATTGATTGCTTCTTGATTTTGGAATAGAGTGTCTGTTGATTGAACAAACTTCTCCACCATCTCTTCTAAGCTATTCTTCTTGGGTGAAGGGGCTTAAGCTTGAATTTGCATTGGGGGTTAGACTCTTTTTTGAAATCCTAGTGGAGGACCCCTTTGTTCATTATTATCTCTTTAAGACAATTTTGGGTTATTTCTCCACTCAGGATTATAGGTATTTGAATGCTAGTTATTTCCACCCCTTTGCATACCTTTCATGAAGTTAACTTATCCTTGGCTCCCACTTGACCAACTTGCACCCACTTACACCCACCATGTTGCATTCTCAAATATGGTGGCCACCACCATAACTCTTACAATACAATGCTTGTGCTCTAGAGGTATCCGAATGGAAGGCATCAAACTTCTTTGGCAATGCTTTCACTTGTGCCGTAAGAGATATCATACAGTCCACGGTGTGTTCCCTCAGCACCCTCAATCTTGGAGCTTCTCTAGGAGATGGGAGCCATTGATAATAAAACATAGAGATTTGCTCTATCAACTCCCAATTCTCCTTTGGTGTCTTATCCCTCAAAGTTCCACGACCGACTGAAATCAAATTTGCCTATTTGCATATATTAGGCCATTGATGAAAGTCTCTATGAGTTTCCATGTAGAAAACCCATAATGAGGACATTTTAGAAATAAATCCTTGAATAACTCCTAAGCCTCATATAATGAGTCTCCCTTTGGTTGGATAAAATACTATATTTCACGCCTCAATTTTGCAGTCTTAGCTAGTGGGAAATACATCTTTAGAAATGCCTCCACCAATTGTGCCCAAGTTGTAAAGTGGCCCGATGGGAAGGACTTGAGCCACATTTTTGGCCTTCTTTTGTTAACCTATTCATCTTACATGTGTAACAAATGTTAACGAACTCATTAAGATGGATGTGTGGATTCTCGTGGACAAGACCCCTATATTGGCATGAATTTTGTATCATTTGGATGATAGCCTACTTTATCTCAAAGTTGTAGGCATCATCTCTTGGCCTTTGAATCAAACCTCTCACATTATTAAGATTCGCTCTAGCAAATTCTTGCATTGTCAGATAGATCGGGACCCTATTAGCTTGTCCATTCTCTTGGTCATTTAAAATGCTAACCTCATTACCATTTCCATCACTGGCTCTTTCACTGATGACATTCCTATTATCATTCACATTATTGTTCCCATTATTGTTATTATTATTGCTCTCCATATTGCCCTCGGGTACCTCTATGTCTTCAACCTCAACTTCCTCTTCCTCTTCCCAAAGTGTCTCCCCGAGATCGATCGAAATTGGATTGTTACCGGCCAAAGCTAACTCCAATTATTGTTATCCCCTTCTCAAGTTCCTTTCTAGTTTTAGATCGTAGGGAAATATATTGGAGGAGTTAGCTCTGGTCATAAACCAATACCTAAAATACAATAGAAAGAGTAACAAAATTAAATAAATAATAAAATAAAAGGCTAAATCAATAGCTTTAGATTTATTGCTAATGTTAATCATATCAAACCACAACAAAATCCTTGACAATAGTGCTAAAAACATGATAGGCGGTGTGCTTAACACTCGGAAGTGCACGAGGTTATATCAAGTAATATAGCCGGTGAGTCCCGATATCGCTCTCTTAAAGGATTCTATGGTTTTAATCAATCAATCACTAACGTAATCTCCTAAACTATTGCCTAACTGACCAATATTTTAGATCAATTATAACTAAAAACTCAAACTTTAACTAAATTAACTAAGAAATTAAAGAGGAAATACAAAATACAAGGATAACAATCAAGAATGAGAAGCATCTACATAGATTTTGACTTGTATTAGACTAATTTTCATGGATAATCAACAACCTAATGAAAGTTTCAATTAATCATCAAATAGGTTTTTCACAAAAAGCTAGGTTTAATCCTTTCTCAAGTGATTAAACCCCTAATTCCTAAGTAGTAGAAATGAATCTCTTCTCACTTCTACACAAATAAAGAAAGCGTTAAGATTCATGGGAAACAATCATAAACCCCAGGTATCTATGAATCTATCTCTAGCAAACATAGTAAACCCATATGTTTTTTAGTGTTCAAAACCCAAACTTTCTATCTTTAGTAAAGGGTAAGCAATAATATTCATCAACATGCATATTGTTGAAGATGAAAATGCAAAAAATATCAATAAAAAACATAAATTGATGAAAATCTAAACATTCATTGAGGAATAATGTGATTAATCCATACAAATAGAAAATAGTTGTCTACTATAGGTAGACAAAGAGTATTTAGTTCATAGTTACAAGAATATAACAGAAAATAGAAAGATAAGTCAGAGGAACTAAGAAACCCATATGGAATCTTAGCTCAATACATAAAACCCTTAATACCCTCGTTGATTCTTGCTTGAAATTTGATCTTGATGTGCTAATCTCACTCAAAATTGTTCCTTGATTTGTTCTCCCACAAACTTGGCTCTCTAGGGTTTTTAAAACCAAGAACTTGCAAGAAGTCCCTTTTTTCTGTAGCATCCTGCCTTTTATACTACAGAAATTTGTGTTCTTACTGCCATTTCTCATGGGAGTGAACCATACCCATGAGCTTTTTCCTCTTTGATCCTTTGAGAAACAACAACTCCATTGTGAGTCACGGGCATTGGTCATGGCCATGAACCAAGGCCGTGAGTTTAGGGCTTGCTACTGTTTGAAATTTGGTGTTGGTAACTTTAGTCCACTAGCTTCCCTCAAGCTCATGGGCATTGGTCACACCCGTGAGTTAGTCGTGACTGCACTTGGTGCTTGGTTTTCATTCCTTTTTGCTGCTTTTACTTGCAAATTCTGAAGTATTATGATACTTAGCCCTGGATCGATGTTTTCACCTAGAAGAACTGAAAATACACTAAAATAAGCATATCAAACAAAATTAGATACAGATAATGGCTAAGAAAAAAAGTAAAAACTAGGTATATTTGGCCATTATCAAACATCTATTTCATCATTAAATGAATACTGTTTGATAAAAGAATTACATGGACATGAACCAAGGCTGTGACTCTAGGGCTATTTCTCATAATCATCTAGTTCTACAAATCATTTAAGAGCCACACCAGTAAGCGACTGTTGGAAAAGTTGAGCAAGGAGCTCACCTTCCATGCCCAAAGGGCACACCATCATAGATTCTTAGATGCATTGTTGGGTAAGTGGTGACATCAAATTTCTCAAACCCAGTCATTTGAAATTTGGGGTAAAGCATTGCATTGGGAAATAGGCTAAAGGCTTTAACATTAATAGCATTATCTCTCTCTTGATAGCATTAAGAGTTTTATGCACTTTTATATACTTCTCCATCATGTTTTTCAATAGAGGATGGTCTTAGGCCCCTTTACGGAAAGGATTCATGATAGGGGTAGTTGGGGTAGCAACTCCATGATTAGTTGGTGGAGGCAGGATAGCCACGTCTTCAATGACTGGCTCTTTTTCAGAATTGGATGAACTTGATGCATGATTGGCTAGTTGGACCCCAATTTAAGCCCTTATGGCTTAGACCTTACCCATGATTATTTACTCTTGAGCTTGCATCATGGAAGTCATAGTCTTTTGTTGCTTCTTGATAGCCTCATCTTGTTTTTTCATAATTTCAGCTAGGATAACAATAATATCAGTAGGTGGAGCAGTGGCATTAGCAAAAGTGGGGTTGGGTGGAAGGTCATTATTATTCGACATATTGACCTTTGGATAGAAAAAGGAAGGGTATAAATGTTATTAGAATTAGGGCCAATGGTAGACAAATTTGTATGAAAAGGGTAGGTTTTTTGGAGAACTTATTTCTAGAATAGTTCACTTAGTTCAATTTATATTATTTAGTAATGCATGCATAAATTTATGCATGAATGGAAATAGTTTCATGATGACAAGTATATAATTAGAGTTTTAGGGTACATAGGATGTAATGTCAACTTTAATCATTATATGAAAGCTTGGTGGTTTTAAAGGTTCCCTAGAGACTAGAGATGTGATATACCTAACCACATGTGAATCAATGTGATTTGCATGGGTCCAATGGCTATGTTTAACATTGTTATCCCAATCAAAAGGATCAAGGAGTATGCCTTGGGGTGGGTGATTTCATCATAAAAAAAAGGAGTCCTAAGGAAGGAAACTCACTTGATGTTGCTTTCAACTCGTGTTTGCCTAAAGATAAGGGTACATGTGAAGTGACGCATGAAACCAATTCTATACAATTTTAAGCCAATATTGTTTTAATAAAAAATAGTCAACTTAGTTTTTGCTAGTTTCAAAATGTCACAAGGGGAGTCACCAGCTGTGAGGCCTTGTCCGAATCTGGGCACTCGCCAGCGTGCCTTCAAGTTCTGGCACGAGGAAATCGACTGTAGGGGTTAGATTATGGATGGCATCATGGTTTCAGCAAGTCTCAGTTTAGATGATCCCTTTATGGGTCCATTGGGTGCACATGTGATAGGGTGAGTTGCCACTTAATTTTTAGAAAGCATATTCAATTTCATGGTAATTAAGAAACCGGTTAACTCCATTTTAGAAAATATGACATTTTGCCCAATTTTAATGAAAATGCGAGCCTCGAACCAAAATGTGGATTCAAGGGCTAAGGATTAATAAAAACATTTATTTTTAGAAAATTATTTTATTTTCTAACAATTTTGGCTTAAAATTGATTGTATGGTTTTGGTTTTGAAAAAGATGGAATACCATTATGGTGCATGAATAGAATATAGTATACTAGAATGATGAATGAGCAGTTCATATGACATGAATGACAGTTATAATAGAAAAGCAACAAAATAGTAAAAATAGACAGGGGTCCTTTCTCTAGCCCGAAGGGTTCTATGGAAAACACACATCCCCAATAGGTAAACTAAAATTAAAATATGCATAATAAATAATTATATCAAAATAATAAAAATAATAAGAAAGATGATCCCTTCTCTAGCCTGAAAAGGTCTGGGAAGGGCACACATTCCCTAAATATTATAGAACCAGAACAACAATAATGATAAAAATACAACTGATGAAAAGCACAAAAAAACATAAAAAATAAAATAAAGTAAGGATAAGAGAAAGGGGAGAAAAATGGTTTTAGAGTTACAACCTTAGAACATCTTACTGACGTATCCCTTTGAATGGGAATCAAACTCTATACAGTTCTACCTTCTCATGAAGGGTTGGTGTTAATTTAAAAAAATAGAGAGTTAGTGGTTGTGTGTTCAGAAGCTAATTCATTTTTAATTTACAAAGAATTAATCGAAAAGGTTATTTGCTAATTCAGAATTTGATTAATAAAAATGAATTTTGTGAAATTGCCTAAGTTAGATTTTTTAGGGCTTTTTAATTAAAAACTAAAGTTATATACTATACCATTTAGATATACTACCTTTGACTTTTGAGACATCAGAACTAAAGGTTCAGATGATTTGATGAAGTTGGATCGGATCTCCATTGCATTTGGAGAGGTATATCAGAGAATTGACTGAAAGATAACTTGTGAACTGTGGAATGAATTCTTGATCAAAATTTAAGATGTCATGTATTTTAGTAAGAATTTTGGAGTTTAAAAGGTGTTTTCAAGAGAGTTCGGCAGAGGTTTGACGTAAAAAGCTTGTCTGGAAAGTGTTTTGTAGAGGTTTAGTGTGAAAAACTTATCCTAAAAGAAGTGACTTGAGGGGTCAAATTTATAAAGAAACTGAGTCAAAAAAGTCAAAAATTAGGCTTGTGCACCAGGCCTCTGGCTCATGTGCTAGGGCCTTGACGTATGGGCCTGGGCCTTGGCTCGTGGGATCAGTTCACAAGGTTCAATATAGCTAGTTTGGTTAAATTTTTTTTAGTTTTCTAGGTCAGTTTAAGGTCCGATATGAGCATGGTTTAAGCCTATGGGCTCTTATTGACAGGCCGGATTTAATGGTTTAAAAATATGGGTTCACGGTCCCTTCCAATTGGGAGACCATTTCCTTAGTTCTCTGTCTTTTGTTCTAGGTGGAAGTATAACTTTCCACACCAAGTCACTAGCCTTAGATTTCTTTTTTGTTTTTCTGAATCTTTTATTATATATGTTGTATGTTTCTAATAAAAGAATCTTCCTGATATATGTAATTCTTGGCTCTTGGGGAGTACCAAGATTTATTTATTTCAAAGGATCTTGAACTTCATGTTGATTATCTTGAATGCTTAGAGGAGTATCCATAACATCTTCAAGCTGTAATTCTTTAAAATCCTTGGCTAACTCACTTTCCTCAATAATCTTTGCACCACACACTTTCAGGACTGCTTTAGCAATTTTATTCACTTCCTACTGCATCAGAAGCTTATGAATTGCAGATGCAACTACTACTAACTCTTCTTTGGAGTGGCTAATCATCAATTTCTTTAATTATAGGACCTTTCATCATCCATTTAGAGTAAGAAATGATAGATTTATCTTTATAAATCAAATCCAAGTGATCTTGAACTTGTTTCTCCATGTCATGCTTGAAAAAATAAGTATTTTTAGGGTCTCAACTCATCTTTCTCCTAGCAAATTTGAGAGGGCCCTAGTCTATATCACAGAACTTGGCTTTCAGATTATCAACACATGTTGTAAATGGTTTATTGTCAGTCCAAACCACTTCAACACATTATCCTTCCAAAAGAGAAAGAATTTGTGTAAGGACGATGTCACACACCAATTGACGTGAATTCAATCTCTCCTAAGTAAAGCATTGTAGTTAGCCTTTGATTCCATAAAAAAGAAGGCTATAAGCGAATTTTTACTACCAGCAATGATTTCTATAGGAAAAACTCCCACGACACTAGTAACTTCACCTATAAAAGCTGATATAGTAATGTTAGTAGAAATTAAATCTTCTTCATTTTTTATAAGAGAACTAAAAATCCTAAAAGGAATAACATTAACCGTTGAACCTTTATCTACCAATATCTTAAAGAATGGTTTACTATTCAGGTGAGCCCTAAAGTATAGAGGTTTTATGTGTTTGGTCATCTCCATAGAAGGCTTCTTATAAATGACTCTTTTAGCTTTATTTGGCCAAGTGGCCTGAATCATTACTCCACTTTGTTGCTCATCTGATGATTTGGAGAAATTTTCCCCTCAAGTATCAGGAAACTCCATTTTCTTAGCATCCTTTGTCATGAACTCGTGAGGAAGCATAACTGAAGTGGTTTCATATCCTAAGGAGAAAGTTTCTCCATCAATCTCTAAGTCATCAAGTTCCATAAATTCATCAAGGTTCACCTCAAAGCCATAATTTTCCATTGATTCCCCTTTGCTGAGATAGGGATCTTAAAGGTCTTCGTGCTAATTTTGATTTTTTGCCAAGGGTTTCTTGATTCATCACTTGGCTTTGATTTTGTTCTTCTTTCTCCCTTCTTTCCATAACCCTTCTGAAGGATGACATGTATATGAGCTATGCAACGGAAGCTAAAAAATGAATTGAGCGAAAAGGCGAAAGCCAAACCCTAGGGAATAGAATTCGGATTTCGGTTTTCAAAACTTTTTCAAAAACTAAACTTTTTTAAAACTCTTTTAACAAAATTAGGTTAGGAAATATTTCAAACTCTTTGAAACTTTGCCCTAACCTAGGGTTTGAGTTAAAAAATTTCGTCAAAACTCTTTTACCAAAATCATTGAAAGTTTTCAAACACTTTGAAAATCAATTCTATGTCAAAACTCTTTTAACATAGAGGGTTTAGCCATTTTTCAAACTCTTTGATAAAAGCCTAAACCTAGGTGTAGACCCATAACTTTAACTAAGGATATTTCTCCAATTGTGTGAAAAACACAAGTTGAAAAAAGAAAGGTTTGAAGTAAAAATACCTCTCACCCTCCTTCCTTAAGCTTCTCGAGTGAGAAACTTCTAGCTTGAAACATACCTAGCATTTCCCAAAAGCTTGTTCTCTAGTACTCTTTAAGAAGCTTGAATCTTCTCTCTTTGGTTACTTAAATGTTTGATCCT
>CAOJBK011552424.1:0-13784 GCA_948294925.1 Codiaeum variegatum
CAGTCATCTAAATTTCTACTTATCTACCCCCAGTTGCCTAACTTAGGTGCCTAATACTTAGGCTAAGAAAGGCTTTTAAAAAATCCTCCTCATCTGCACATTATATACATCTCTCACTACAAATTCAAGTAAAATATATCAGACGACTAAAAGGCGACTTAATGATTAGGCTTGTAATCCAGTGACTTGCTTACCATTGATATATCTGTTAGGTGCCTAATGCTTATATAGATATCAGGGTAGTTTGCATCAGGCAACTGATTGAAGCCATTGGACTTTTGTTGGTAACAAGAGTTACCTAATTTTGGTCAACAAAGATTTCATTCATTATTGATGTCAGACATCTGAGCGAAGATTGATAAATCAATTAGGAGTTTGGACAATTCTAAATAGTCCAATTCACCCCCCACTTGGACTCCTGACACTACTTTCAAAATCCTTGTGTTATTTCTTTTGTTGAATTACTTGCATTGCATTAGGTCCTTAATTGAGCGTACTAAAATGAAAAATATATCTTTTGCTAAGTTTTTCTATTAAACTTCTTTATCTATGTTTTAAAACTCTCATTATCTCATCAATTGGTAAATCTTCTATACTCAAGAAAATTTAGTTAAGCTCCTACTCGTCTCCATCAGAGAAATAATCATAAGCACTAGCCTACTACTATAAGTATCTTCAGACTGCTAATCAGCACAATAAGATATTTGTGCAGTTTGCTTCAGTCCTTATCAGTATCTGAACACTTTTGGTAACCCAAGTTACCTTTGAGAAATTGATAATCAGTAGTGCTCAGGTACCTAACATAAGCTGACTGAGCAAGTCACCTGAAATAAGAAAGAGTTGAAAAAGTCCAATTCACCCCCATCTTGGACGCTTGATCGCACTCACATGTCCTTCCATTACATAATGAGAACTCAAAATAGCTTTGTTGATACATAGGCAACCTTGGCATCCATGATAGATATAGGAGATGGATTCCTTATTCGTCTTGTTTCGATAAGCATCAAGCATCAGCCAAGCTTTCAAGACCACTGCATGAACATCTAGGAAGTAGAGGAAACATCTTAGTATTGGGACATTTGTACTTACCTTGCTAAAGGTGAATATCCTGAAGGTGTCTCCAAATAAGAAAGGAGAACCATGAGGCAATTGGCTAGCAGATACATACTAAAAGGGGACATCCACTATAAGAAAATTTGGAATGGCATGCACTTGAGGTGCGTATTCGATGAAGAGGCCAACAAAATCATGGAGGAGATCCATGGTGGGACAGAGGTCACCTATATGAATGGATGGTCCTATCTCATAAGATCATGAACCAAGGCTATTACTGGTTGACCATGAACCAAGATTATGCATGATTCACCCGAAGTTGCCCAAAATGCCAAGAATCCGTAAAGCTTCAAAAGCTTCCCTCTTCACCACTTAATCCAATATCAACTATTTGGATTTTTGTTGTTTGGGGAATTGATGTGATTTGTAAAATCTAGCTAAATTGCTCAGCTGGTCACGAGTACATCATGGTAGCCATCGATTATTTTACCAAATGGGTTGAGGTTGCATCCTACCAAGTCTTAGACTCAAAGAAGATAGCCCAGTTCATCAAAATCAACATCATTGTATGTTATGGTGTCTAACATGAGATCATTTCAGACAATAATTCTCACATTCAGAAGGGAGAAGTCACTCTCCTAAATAAGGAAAAGATCGAACTTCTTAGGTCTTGATACCCATAGATTTTTCTTTTGAAAAAAAAAAGCAGAAGCTAGTAGGCACATTGAGTACTTTTTTAAGTATGTCAGTAATCATTTTCAGAAATCTATTAAGACTGTTAGATCAGATAATGCTCCTGAGCTTGCATTAGATTCATTTTACAAAACTTAAGGGGTTTGTCACAAAATTTCTTGTCCATATACCCCTCAACAGAATGCTATTGTTGAGAGGAAACATTAGTATATTTTGAACATTATTAGAGCTCTCAAAATTTCAATCTTCTTTACCTATTGCTTATTTGTCAAAATGTGTCTCACATATTGTTTACCTAATGAATAGAACATTGTCACCTATTATTCAAGACAAAACACCCTTTCAATTACTATATGACCATCCTCCATCCTTTGAAAATTTAAAGTTCTTGGTTGTTTAGCTTATGCATCCAATCCTATTCCACATCCTTCTAAATTTGATTCCAGGTCAATCAAAGAAGTCTTCTTGGGTTATTCTCCCACTTATAAGGGTTATAAGCTTTTTAATAATATCACGATTTTTATTTTTCTATCTAGTAATGTTTACTTCCATGAAACAATCTTTCCTTTTGAAAATACTATTTCTTCTTCTATTGTCTCATATTTTTATTTTTCCTCATTTCTCATCTCCACCACTAGATATAACTCTTTCCATTTCTTCTCCTTCTTTTGATCATAATATTGTTCCTCTCCAACCTCAAGTTTCATCTTCTCATCCTTCATCTTCTATTTATGCTCTTCACCTCAGAAGATTTTCCTATTCTCATAAAATCTAAGAGGCAGGTTAAACCACCATCTCATCTCAAAGACTATGTTTGTTCTTCTGTGTCTAAATCCATTTCTTCTTCTCATAGTCCAACTTCTTCTTCTTATTTACTCTATTAGTTTATCAACTATCATTGAACCAAAATCTTACAAAGAGGTAATTAAGAATGATTGTTGGAAGGAAGCTATTAATAATGAACTACACACTTTATAGAAAAATAATACTTGGACTTTTGTGGATCTTTTACCTAATAAACAACCAATAGGTTGTAAATGGGTTTTTAGGGTAAAACTCAAGGCTAATGGTACTATAGAGAGGTGCAAAGCTAGGCTTGTTGCCAAAGGCTACAGACAATAGTTAGGTCTTGACTATTTGGATACTTTCTCAAATGTTGCAAAAATGGATTTTATAAGAACTTTATTAGCCATTATTGCATCATCCAATTGGTTTCTTCAACAACTAGACATCAACAATGCCTTTTTTCATTGTGATCTAATTGAAGAAGTCTACATGGTTATTCCTTAACAACTCACTTACACAGGCTCTTAAAGTCCTTGTATGGACTAAAACATGCAAGCAGATAATGGTATTCTAAGTTTATTGAAGCACTTCTTTCTTATGGTTCTCATCAATCAACTACAGATCATTCTCATTTTATAATAACACACAATAATATCTTCTTAGCTTTGGTAGTCTATGTTGATGATATCATACTAGCTAGCTCTTCATTACTTGTTATTAATAAAGTTACGAATTTTCTGCACTCCACTTTCAATATTAATGATTTGGGACAAGTGAAGTATTTTTTGGGATTAGAAGTTTCCAAAACCTCTTATGATATTCACAATAACAAAATAAAGTACATAATGGACCTTTTATAAGTAAAAAGCACCAGCAGTCACTAAGATTTGCTAATTTTTCAATTTTGCTTACAAACCTTTAATTTTTTTTTTCAGAATAGTCACAAACCTTTTTATTCCACCGATAGGTCACAAGAAGGTTTGGTCTCTTGAAATGTGACATGGCATGACACATTTCAATTGGAAGTTGACACATCTTGACATGTTAGCCGCCACATAATTAAAAATCACCACGTCAGTTTGCCATGTCATTTCCATAATTTGATCAAAATTTAAAAAATAATAATTAAACCCAATCACCTTATGCCACATGGACTCTACAATCTAACATTATGTTCAGCACCAAGGCTAACTTCTGACACAACAGAAGCTATAACAGCACTAAGTATAACCATGGAAGTAGTATTAGTAGGAGATGGAGATGAATCTGAAGATGACAACCATAAAACTGATTCCACATCAAAGAAACAATTAACAACAGTGGAATTGAACCCTAACGATACAAACTTCTTAGCTCTAAAAATTCACAACAAATCATATACGCATTAAAGCAAATAAAAGATTACCAAAATTACCAACTGGAAGCAATTCCAGCAATAGAAGTAGCAGGCAAAAGAGATAGTCTGGTTTGAGTATCACAAGAAGAGAGAGTAAGAGACCCAAATCCAATATCAATAGAAGACCCAAATTTAACACTAGAACCTTCAAGCCCAAGTGAATTGATAGTGTTGAGAGTGAAACAAGTCACCATTGCTTTTAAAAAGGGACTGAGAGTAGCCTCAAAAGGGTTTTTGTTGTCATTATTCTCATCGAGAAAAGCTTGAATTTCGCTCAGAATTTTGATAATCATACTGCTACAAGTAAGGACAAAGATGATGTAAGCCCAAATTGAATCAATTGGCTCTTCTCTTAACCATAAAGTGCACTTATAGGGTATACTATCCCAGAAAAGTTTACAAATTTCGGGAATTGCATTGTTGAGAATGACGATTGAGATCCAATGAGAACACACACCACATAGAAGGATATTATTATTCCTGATTTTTTTATTATTGTGGTGATGATGGTGGTGGTAATCTCCTTCTCTTCCATCACTTCTCCTTCTTTTTCGTTTTGATCTTCATTTGTGAAACATTGTCTTCTACTTTCAGGGAGAGCAATTAAAATTAAGAGAAAATTGGGGTTAAAAGAAGGAGAATTCTAATTATGGATTTGGATTTATGTATGGAGAAATAGAGAGCAAAAGAGGGAAGGGAACTTTATTTTAGATAGTGGAGTACGCGTGGCATAATGTGATTGGGTTTAATTTTTTTTAAACTTTGATGAAACTATGGAAATGACATGGCAGAATGATGTGGCAATTTTTAATTACATGGCAGCTGATGTATCAAGATGTGTCAGCTTCTGATTGCCACATGGCGTGCCACGTTAGATTTCAGGAAAACAAACCTTCTTGTGACCTACCGGTGGGAAAGAATAGAAGGTTAGTGATTATTTTGAAAAAAAAAATTAAAGGTTTGTGAGAAAAATGGAAAAGCCAACAAACCTTAGTGATTGCTAGTGCTTTTTCCTCGACCTTTTACTAATACTAGATTTATTGATTATAAATAAGTAGCTTCTCCAATGGTTGCTTGTCAAAAACTTTCCAAAAATGATAGTCCTTTGTTAACTGAAACATCAACAAACAAGACCTTAGTTGGAAAGTTATTGTATTTGTATAATATAAGGCTTGATATCGCCTTTGTAATTCAACAGCTTTCCTAATTCTTAGACTGTCTTACTGAAGTTCACCTCTAGGCAGCTCACAAGGGGCTCAGGTACCTCAATTCATGTCCATAAAAAGGTTTATTTTATCATGCAACTTTAGAACTTCATTTGAAGTGCTTCACTAACTCAAATTGGGTAAATTGTATTCGGAGATCGAGAGATGCATAAATCTAGCGATCTCACATGCCCATCAATATGGACATGTACAAAAGTTTCATCATAATTTCTTTGTAAACTTGTAAAGTTAGAACTTTTTATTATTTCCCTTGTTTAATTATATTTCTTTGTTAGTTTTAGATTTTATTTACACAAACTTTATAATTAGGAGATGTTTAGCATTGTAATTTCATCAATTATTCTAAATCCTATAAATTTAAAAAATTATCTACTAGAAATTGTTAAAGTTTTAGTTTTGAAACTTTTTTTTCGACCAAAGCTTTTAGTTTTGAAACTTGCTACTTAAGATTTGTTCTTGTGATAATCCTTCGTATTACACACTACATCAAATGGTATCAAAGTGGAAATTTAGCCAACCAAGTAAAAGATAATCAACTTGACAACCTTCCCCATGATGGAGACCAGGGGTAAAACCTTGTTATGAATCAACGAATAGAGAACGACAACCCACAATATCAAACAATAGTTGATAGAATTTGCTACCTAAATATATGAATTATTATGTGTTGATGTTCAATGGAATAGGAATATTATGATGAACCAAGTCATGGGAAATAACCTAGGGCAGTGAAACATCAACCTAATTCCTCTCGTAGATAGAAGACATATTGTTGTTGTTGTTGTTATTGTTGTTGATGATGATGATGATGATGATGATGATGATGATGAGAAACTAAACTTCGGTGTGAATCCAGCTAATCCCGATATGGTTAGATTTTGATGGAATCAAAATAATAACTATAATAAACACGATGATGAATGTTAGTTTCAAAATCAATATTGATATCTTAGTGTGCTTAGATTAAAACTCAAGATTAATATCCCTACTTTTAGTAGAAATCTTGATGTAGAGGGATTCCTTGATTGGATTACTAAGGTTGATCATTTCTTTGACTATATGGATATTCCCGAAGAGAGAAAAGTGAAGCCGATTGCTTTTCAATTCAAGGAAGGAGCTTCCATTTGGTGCCTAAATGATTACGTGGGACTCGAATGAAAGAAGGAAGAGGTCATGTTCAATCATTGATTTGAAGGGCATAGTTTTTCCTCTTGATTATGAATAAAATATATTCTAGTTAAATTAAGGGTACATGCAAGGAACAAGGTCTATTAATGAATATACATCTAAATTTCTTCATTTAGTAGCTCATAATCAACTATTTCAAACAAGTATCTTAGTACTTGAGAATATTAAGAACTAACATTTGTGACAAGATCAGAACTCAAATGGTGTTGAGCATACAAAAGGCAATGAAGTTTGCATTAATGGTTGAACTGATGTGTAATGAGAAAACAAAGGGTGAGAATAATAAATGATACATGGATGATAATAAATAAGAACAACTAAATACGAAAAGCAAGTGCAGCCTGTTCACCTCAAAATATACTAACAAATAGCGACAGTAAGTATACATGCTACCGTAGCATAGGATGAGAACCAAGGTTGTATCTCCTAAGGATTAAATGTTTAGCTTTATTAGTTTGCTTCTTAAGTATTATTAAAGGTAAAAATAATTTTAGATTTGGTTCAAAGAAAGTAAACTAAATGAGTAATTAAAAGATAACAATTAAAATATGAAATATATAATGATATGAACGAGTCTTTAGATATTGAAAATCCATAGTCCATTTTCAATGATTCTAAGCAGTTAGTTAAATTAATTATGTTTAACTATTATATGTTTAATTTAATAATTCAATTAAAACTTATTCTACTAGCTATCGCATTAATAGAAGTAATCTAGAGAAAACATGCATCAACCATAGGGCTTAAGACTAAAACATATATTTCTAATTGGTTTTTGAATCTCAATTGAATAGTTTCAGGTTTAGATTTCGACTCTTGCTCCATCACCTAAACCTTAAATTAACTAATTGGTGATCAAGCAATTGGTTTTTAGAATTAATCCAGTTAAATCAAGCATAAGTTAACACAATCAAAGAATTAATAGCAATTAACTATATCAAGACTACTTCATGCTCAATCTCTAGAGAACAAAGAGTTTTAGTTCATGTTTAGGTTTGATCTCAACAAATTAATAATAATTCTAAGAAAATCATGCTTTATCTCTTAATACAAAGATTACTGTATTGAATTAAAGTAATATAGTTAAGAAAATAGACCTCAATTAAAGTGTGGAAAATCTCAATCTCGTAGGAGACATTCAACTTTAATCTTAGAATATAAACTAAATCAATGAAAGACTAATGAAAACAATGAAAGCAATTCTCATAAATTGAAACTAAGTTCTCTCTCTCAAAAATTTCTTAGAAATTATTTGGGAAGAACTTTTAGTTGAATAGATGACTTAGGATGAATGGGAGTTGAAGATAACCTAATATTGTAGGAAAACTCCCCTTTTATATAGGTTTAAAGTGTTGGCACAGCCTCACTAGATTCTAGCAGACCTTGTGCATAAAGTCCTCCGCCCTATGAGCCTTTATCAAATTCTTACATAGATGTGCACGGGCCAATTGAAATCTGCACGGCCTGATAAGGTGTCCGCATAACCCCGTGCCATTAACAAAAATTTTGGTTTTCTCAATTCAATGAGTTGCATAGCTTAAACTATATTGGCACAACCTCATCATGATTTGGCACTACTTGTGCCTAAGAAGAATGCCCTAAATCCTCCAAAAATTGCTCCTTTCAAATTTGCCAACTTAGGAACTCCATTTTTTGATCCAATTACTCTATTTTTGCACAAATTCCTTATTTTCTCTAAAAGACACTCACCAAACACATTAAACACAATTTTTGAGTGAAAATAAACTTAAATGTCAAAGAAAAATATGCATAAATATGAATAAAACAACTCCCTCATACTTAAGCTTTGCTTGTCCTCAAGCAAAAATAGAACAATGACAGTGAATGGAAAACTTAACTTTCTTAAATCAAACTATGAAAAACCAAGTTTCAACTTTTCTAATTCAACCATTCAATTAGGTCAATGTCAAAATTTTCATGCTTAGCTAACCAAATTTTAAACTTAGAATCCAATTTCAACCACTTTAATGACATTATAGCATAACCAGACATTAAAATTCAAGCTAAATGAATGAGTAAAACTTTTTCTCACGTAACGGAGGTAAAATTAGACTAATAAAGATTTCATGCTTAGGAATCAACTCAATCTTTCTGAAAATAACATACATATCATGTAACTTTAAACTTAAAGCACATGCACTTTTTCTTTTTTCTTTTTACTTTTCATCCACATCAAGGAGCCCGATTAATTGATTTCGTCATTAACCTTTTGATGTGAAGATAAACACTTTGTGGTGCTGACTCCTGGTTACTCAGCTAATCACTTTATATCAGCCGACTACTAGCACTATTCATAGTTCTCTTAAATTTATTTCACTTAGCGCAAAACAAGAACCATCGAAATATGGATCCTTCTCACACACACACTTAATTTACACATTGTCCCCAATATATTAAAGGGAAAAATTAAATTAAAAAAGGAAAGAGAAAAAGAAAAACTTGCCAAAGAGAAAAAGAAAAACTTGCCAAAATTACATTGTCGATATCACCAAAAAGAAAAAATAAATAGGCTCTAAGAACGAGCCTTGCATCCTTCTCTATATAAAATCCAATTCAAAGAAAAACTCATAAAGCATTAAAGGTTATCCAACATCCATAGTATCCAAAATAAAACAAAAAAAAATAGAAAAATTAGTTTAAAGTACCAAATAAAAAGAAAATAAAAAAAAATAAAAGAAAAGAAATAAAACCCATTGTTCAAGAGCAAAATATAAGCAACTCAATTCTCATCAGAGGATTTTTCTTCCATGCCATCATCGTCTAAAGTGTCAGTGGACATATCATCCTCCTCGGACTCAGTATCTCAGTAAATCTTGTATCACCCGATCGATTTGGGAGGTGGTTGCTTCAGCTCATAATTTAGCTCAGTCCACTCTCGCATCTGCTCATTGATCAGCCACTCCATATAGTCTTAATTGCAATGCAAGAAGTGAATTATCTATTCATGGTCTTATTGCCCATGGTAGTGTTGGCTCTTAATCCTACAAACTTGATGCTCAAGAGGCGTCGATTTTCTATCATCTAGCCATTGATCTTTGTACATACCACATGGCAAACTCCTCCAATCAATATAACCGATCTGATGTCCCTAAATAAATGATGGTGGATTCGATGGCAGCTGAGAACTAGAACTCAGTCCAACACCATGCATCGATGAACTTGGACCAAATTCTGAGCTAACTGCTGAAGAGCTTACTAAAGTTAGCTTAGAATCTGAAAAGGACCATGATAGTCAAGCACCTAAGGAAAGTCAGGTCCCTAAAGTCAGACCCAAGGAACCTTCTGGGGAGACTCAGGCACCTAAGTCCATTACTGATAAAGTTAGAATTGACATGAATATCCAAGCCAAAGATGCAGATACAGGGGCCATTTTTTCTCATCTAAAGGAGTTACAAAAATTGGTAACCCAAGCAGTAGGAACAGGAATCAAATGAAGTGGAAGCTACTCCCTGTGAGTCTGAGCATACTATACAAGATTCTGAGTAAGCAGAGTCTTCTAAAAACAAATTAACTTATTTCACTAAAGTTTTTACTGAAATCAGGGACTTAAAGGACTCAATGGTTGAGCAGTTCAAAGATTTGAAGAAGTCCCTCTGTGAAGCAAGTGAGAAGAACTCTACTAACCTCACTGGGAAATTGGATGCTACTGAAAAGCATATGGGCCATCAAGTTCAAGTGGTGGAAACACAAGTTAGTAAGCTTCACTTCTTCACAGTTAATCAGCTATCCTAATTATGGGACCTAATTAGAAAGCTAGCTCAGAGAAGGAATCCAAGAAGAAGGAAGATAAGGGCAAATGGATCCTGAAAGCAACACCCAAGAAAACACCTAAGTTAACGGCCGTGAAGATCAAGGATTAAGCAACCATTTAGATGTTGTGAACCCTTGTTTCTCCCACCCTCTCTCTCTCTAATCAAATCAGGTTTTTATTTATTATGTCTTAGGCCTCTCACTTTTCGTTGATTCTGAAGGGGGAGAACTGAATGTGTGTATGTTTAATTGTTTGCCTCTTTTTATTAAGTCCTGATGCACTGAAGGTAACACCAGAGGTTTTAAAATTTATAATGCTCAGTGGATTGTTCTACCCTGGCTTTAGGAAAGTGCACCTATCGTTTGCGTAGTATAGCAGTAACGAGGTCGATCACAGAGACACTGACGTAAGTACTAGCTCAAATTTAAACCATTATCTTGTTCACAATTAAGGTTTGTTTTAATCTATCAAAAACTAACAATTAAAATCCTAATTACTAACTACTCCCTATTAGGATAGATTCAAGAACTTGTAAGACTAAGGATGAAACAAATATGAAATACCGCATACACCTAGACTTCGACTCATATTTGACTATATTGAATGGATAATGAATAACTCAATGAAAACTTAAAGTAATCAACAAGTGGATTTTCACACAAATACTCATTTAATCTAAGTAGATTAGATAAGTTTAGTTTATAACAATAAGGAAAGGACAAGAAATCATAAGAGAAAGAAAATAAACCAAGGAACTCATGAATAACCCTAGATCAATCCTTCAATTCCATTGATAATCTTGCTTTATCTTACATCTAAATGTGTTTCTCTACCTCTAATTTGCTCTTTTGATCTGCAAACTCTTAGTTCTTAGCGGTTCTCTTGCTTTTTGGGTGAACCCTAGACCTAAAAGGTCCAAGACCCCTTAATTCTGAAATTTTTGAGCTTTCATATAAGTGTCATAGGCTTGTCATGGGTGGCTCTCATAGCCCATGCCATTTCCCGTGACAGCCTAAAGTGCAATTTTTCCCTTTGATGAGAAGTAGGAAGCTCTGATGGTCCCTGTCACGGCTCGTGACGGGGCCTGTGAGAAGCTTTTGTTTCTCTGCGCCTATGTCTTGTCTGCTCCCACTGTAAAAACTCACTCTGTCACAGCACGTGTCGCCTGCTGTGACAGACTACTACCTTCCATCCTCAAGAATTCTCATGGGTTGTCTCACAAGTCGTGAGGTAGCCCCGAGCCTTGACTTTTCACTCCATTTTGATGCATTTTCTTCACTTTTTGATTCTGAAACATTAAATAGTTCCTCCTGGCTCCATAATTCAATTGATTACTTAGAAATGCTTAAAACACTAGAACAAACAAATTAAATTCAATGTAACTATTAGAATCCACCAAGCATATGAGGTAAAATAATGTATACTTTCCTAGTTATCAAGTCCTAAGCATAATGTTTGTTTGCTATGTTGTTATTAGGTTTACTATTTTTTTAGGCTCCTGATGTATGTGTTTAGGGGGAGCACTCTGGTATGATTCTAAACCTAAAACCTAATTTGAATTATGAATGAATATAATGTTTCTATTTTTATGAGTGCTACTACCATATCTTTTTCTTGTTTAAATTATTCATTCATCATTCATCAAGTCAGAGGGAGGCTCTCTAGAGCCTAATTACTTTTAAATTCAGATCCAATTTCTATGTGAATTGAAATTTAAATCTTTCTCTTAATTCAAAGATAAATTCTCTTTTAATTCAAATCTAAATCTTTTAATAAATTCAAATTTATATATTTTCAAAATTCATCCCCTCTAACTTCAGTATGCAGTTTTGTTATCATCAGAAAGGGGGAGAATGTTAACCTCATATGGTTTAGCAATTTTTTTTTTATGATCACAAAACTGTTAGATATTTTTAATTGATCAAACATGTTTTATGTAGGTCAAGATAAGTGCCTAGGTCCCTAATCTATCAGGCTGTGCAAAATCAACGTTTAGACTATTAGCTGGCTGAGAGGCTGGGATTAGCAACCTAACTAGATCTAGTAAGCACCTAATAGAAGACAAATATTAGTTAAAATGTAAAATGGATCAGTACTAGCACTCTATTGCATGAAACAAATTATTTTTAAAAATTTTAAATTTTCATGCATTGATTCCTTAACTGATCAGGCCACTGATATGAGTGATCATGCCATTAATTTGTTAAGGAAGAATATTTCTTGACTAAATGCATAAACTAAACTAAACTTATTGAACTTTTTCATATCTGGTTGAAATCCAACGGCTAGGAAGTTGACATGGCTGAAAAGCCTTGTATTCAGCAAAAACCAAATGTCAATCAGTCACATCATGATTGACATACAACTATTGGGAAGTTGTTAGGAGCCTGTTTATCATGATTTTATTTTTTTCTCTCTAACAACTATTTTATTCAAACAACCTCTATAAATACCATTCAAATCTTCACATTTAAGAGGTTGGTTAAGGCCATTGATGAGAATTGATTGATCTTAATTTTCCAAAATTTTCAAGACCAAAATTACTTTTTTCTATCATCAGTCTTGAAGTCGTTTTCATCTCATTTCATAAATCAGTTGGAAGAATTTACTAAGCATTAATTTTTCATCTCAAGTAAGGATTTATTTCTAATCATTTGAACCTAAGTTTCATCATAAATTCTTTCATCTTAATATATTCTTTGATCATTCATTGTATTGATCCATTATAGGATATGTTGTAAAAAATTCCTTGTTCTTTTGTACTTGTAAACTTTTTCGATGTAAAGGTTTCCAGACACCTAATTAAGCTTGTGGTTGTATTAGGGGTGTCATAGCCGCCCAATTGAAAGTCTATGAGAGGTTCATCTATTCATAGGAATGGATGAGAGGTTTTTAGAAGTCTTTAGCAAAATTCTGAGGGACATGAGAAAGGGTATATTTCTCATGGGTTAGGTCCCTAGTTAATTAGGACTGTAAAGCCTTTACTCTAGCCAATTGAATAGAGCTCACTAGAGGAAATCTGAAAACTTGTGTTTTTGAGAACTGGATGTAGGCCTTGCTGCTGAACCAATATAAATCCTTGCATTGTTTCTTTTTTTTTTTAATTGCTTGCATTGCATTAGGTCCCTAATTGTGCATATTAAAGTGAAAAATATATATTTTTTTAAGTTTCTCTATTAAGCTTCTGTATCTATGTTTTAAAACTCTCATTATCTCATCAATTAGTAAATCTTCCATACTTAAGAAAATTTAGTTAGGTTCCTACTCATCTCCATTAGGGAACTAATCATAAGCATTGGCTTACTGCTATAAGTATCTATAGGCAGCTAATCATCATAAAAAGATATTTGTGTAGTTTGCTTCAGTCCTTATCAGTATCTAAACACTTTTGGTAACCCAAGTTACCTTTGAGAAATTGATAATCAGTACTGCTCAGGCACCTAACATAATTTGACTGTTTAAGTGACCTAAAATAAGAAAGAGTTGAAAAAGTCCAAGTAACGCCCCTTTTGGATGTCTGATCACACTCACATTTTGTATCAGAGCATATGTATAAAATTTAGGCTTAACATCCTCAGAGGAAAGATCCTAACATGGCAGGTCAGGAACATAAAGCTCCATTGCTCCTTGAGGGGCAATCCATCAATAGACCACCACTCTTCAATATGAC
>CAOJBK011553482.1:0-10598 GCA_948294925.1 Codiaeum variegatum
GAAATTGTCCTCTCACTTCCAATGTATGTGTTTTTGATTAATTTGAAAATTTCACTCCTCTGAAAAGATTTGTTTGAGAGAGTGAATCATATGGGTTGTTTTGAGTCTGGAGGGGTTTGTTTGAAAGAGAATGAATTGGATAACTTATTTAGAGTGGAATGAAAATTTAATTTTCTCTCAATCTTATGAAGGATTTTTTTTTTAGAGATTGAATTTGGAAGGCTAGAAGCCTTTTTTTTTAATGTTTTGTTCCATAATGGTGAAAAAGTGGGTTTTTTTTGTAAGAGGTAAGAAATAGAAATGATGATCGTGGTTGATGATGATGAAACTCACAAGAATTGGTGAAGTTGTTGGCTTTGGTTCATTATGTGACAGAGATAAGAATATTGTGATAAAAGGATAGCATTTTAGTTTTTTTGGCCAAAGATGGCATGATCACTGACCATATTGATGGCTCTGATACCAAGAAGAAAATAAAATAATGGTGTTTCGTGTTTGTCAATAAATGTGTAGTGCAACAAATAGAAAAAATCGTGCCTAGAAGAAAATAAATTGTGCCTTACTATCAACTATTTTTATTGATTGATTAATGAAATTGAGTACAAAAAGGCTCTTTATATAGCCAAACAACAAATGAGAAAAACAAGGGCTAAGGACTATAATTTCCACCAATCATCTATCAAGAATAATAAATTCAAAATACTATATTATCCATCTAATAAACCATCACTTGAAATAATTTATCACAAATTATATCTTTCCAATTATTCAAACAATGGTAAACATTATCTTTAATAGCTAGAAACTAGCATTTAAATACTTACAGTATTATTGTTTCCTACTTTCAGAATCTTTTTAGTTCAATCGGATGTGATAAACATATGGTTCTTGATTCCATTCCGAAGAGAATCACAAAGGATTTGAATGACCAACTTATGGCCCCTATTATAACAAAAAAAGTAAAGGTAGCCTTATTTGAAATGCATCCTCAAAAAAGGCCCAGGTCGGATGGAACTAAACTTGCCTTTTTTCCATAAATTTTAGAGTATCGTGGATAAGGACTTAACTGATTTGTGTATTGATTTTTCAATTCTAGTGTGTTTCCTGTAGACTTAAACAATACACACATTGCCTTAATCCCAAAAAAGAGTCACCCTAAGACAATGAAGGACCTACGTTCAATCTTCTTTGGCAACATCGTTTAAAAAGTTATTGTAAAGGTCTTGTCCAACTAGTTGAAAATGGTGATGAATGATATCATTTACCCAACTCAAAGTGCTTTTATTAAAGGAAGGGAAATCACCAATAACATTCTGCTGGCTTTTGAAATTAACCACCATATGAATAGAAAATCTCAAAGTAAGAAAGGAGTCACAGATTTAAAGTTAGACATGTCTAAAATTTTCTGCTTCATATAATGGGATTATCTTAGAGAAGTCCTGATCTGTTTAGGTTTTTGTTTAGATTGGGTGAGTAAAATCATGACATGTGTTACTACAGTCAAGTATAATGTTCTTCGTGAAGGCTCGTAGTTTGGTCCAATTGATCCTCATAAAGGCTTAAGGCAGGAGGATCCTTTCCTCTCCTCCTCCTCCTCTCTCCCCCCCAACACCCTCCCCCGTACCACCACCACCACCACCATTTTATTATTTGCACGGAAGGCTTTAGCAGATTGCTAGCAAATTTAGAATCTTTGAGTTTGATTCATTGTTACAATATAGCTAGAAGAGCCTTTCCTATTAATCATTTGCTTTTTACAGATGATTGTTTCATTTTTTCGAAAGCCTGCAAGTCAAAAGTAGACATGATCAATAAAGCTCTCGAGTGGTACAGCAAAGCATCAGGTCAACTCATAAAGTTCATTAAGCTTGCCATTTTTTCTATAAAAACATAAGCCTAAGTGATTAAGATGAGATTTATAATTTATTGAAAGTCAAGAAAGTTACAGAGCATGGTATTTATTTAGGCGCTCCTTCATTTGTTAGCTGGAACAAATATGATGTGATGAAATTCATTAGAGAAAAAGTTTGGTTGAAGATTGATTTTTGGAGTAGTAATAAAATGTCTCAGGCAGGTAAAGAGATTCTCCTGAAAGCCATAGCTCAATCCATTCCTAATTATGTTATGGGAGTTTTTCTTTTTCCGTTAGATCTTTGTAATGAGATTGAAAGGGGGAATGAATGGGCTCTGGTGGGGATCTAATTTAGCTCAACATAAAGGCATTTGATGACTTAAATAGGAGGCTTTATGTAATGTGAAAGCCTTGGGAGGTTTGGGTTTTGAAAATCTAAGACACTTAAATATTGCCATGTTGGATAGGAACATTTGGAAAATTATGCTTGCTCCTAAATCGTTATTCCCATGTTTGCAAAGTAAGGCTTTTCTCTAATAGATCTTTTCTTAACTCTAAATTAGGCTCTAACCCAAGCTATACCTGAAGGAGTTTGTGAGAAGCTAAGCAACATCTCTTAGGGGGTTTTAGAATTCGGGTAGGGGATGGAGAGAGCACTTTTTTTTGAGGGGTCCTTGGTTAGTTGAGGGTAATAATGGTTTAGTTACTAGTGAGATTAGAGAGAAGGTTTGCAAAGGGTTAGAGTTTCGAGTCTTATAGAACTTGGGTACAATAAATGGAACTTTGATCTTATCTCTGACGTATTTAATGAGAGAGAGAAAAATGAAATCCATAGAACTCCTTTGGGTTTGAGAGGGAGAGAGAGGACTGTTGGTATTAGGCTTTAGATAACAGTGGTGTTAACACTGTCAAGAGTGTTTATAGGTTCATCTTGTTAGGGTTGTATGTCCTAGAGCATGTACTTTATGTATATATTTGTAATCTTAATCCCATTTATGGATAAATACATATGTTTTTCCTTTTAATGATCATTTTATCACATCATGTATATGTTCCTTAAGTTCTATATAAGAGAATCTATTCTCAAAGAGTTTGGAAATTTGGAGATAGATTCTTTTTGTCATAGTCATAGGATTATTGGTAGAAATGTCATTAATCTGGATCAACCGTCACCTCTATTGTCATCCATAACAAGTATGAGATACTTATTATTATAGAGGTGGTGAGTCTCACACTACAAACATGTGATGTCGTGATAATACATGGACACTCATGAGATGTGTAAGTCAAATAGTGACATTAAATGATAGACACATGGGTTTTATCCACCAATCAATGACTGATCATCTAAATTGTAATTGTGCACATAATCCTTAGACTTGAGGTGACATGTTATCTAACATATTGGTGGCTATGGTTTGTTACTGCTTACATACCAATGCTAGTCAAGTATTGGTATATGGCATGTGGTGGCCATAATTAGTGGTATGTGATAGAATTCATTAACTTGGGTTAACAAGGAAGGAATCCTATGACTTCTCATTGTTCTCGATTCACAAATCCTTGTCCAAAGTAGTAAAGATTCACTAGAAATATTTTTTAGTTCAAATCAGTTTATCGAGAATTAGAACCGGATAGAAGTCATATGATCTAGGGTTTGACTATTCCATGACCCTAGCTGAGATCGGAAATCCGTAATGAAGGGATTCGAGTGCATAGTAATTATAATCAAGAGGTCCATGAAATGTCAAGGATTTTATCACCGACATTCATTTCTAATTAGGTAGTCATGACATGTTATGTTAGACGTCACTCACGACTTATAGGACTAAGTATGAACTGTGGATCACATACTTGGTGAGAAGAAAAAAGTTTTCTTTATCTCATTGCTAATTAGAACATGAACCTAGTAAGTCACACACTATAAAACTTTTCCTATGGCTTGGTATTTAACCTTGTTGATAATTGATTAAAGAGTTTAATTAATTATTAATTTTTATTGGGTTAGACTTGTAATTAAATTTATAAAGATCCTAGCATATCTTAAAGTCTAATTTATTGAGGGATTAATTTAATTAAGTCATAGTTTGTATAAGATACAAATGGGCATGACTAAATTGATATGGACTAAAGTTAATGATAATTAATTTATATGAGATGTGATTAATTATTGGCTAAAGTGATTCCTACTAATAATTTGTCCTAATCACTTTGATTAATTGATTAATGACTTAATCAATTGAGTTAAAGGATGATGGAACAAAAAGCCATCATCTTTTAACAACTCTTCCTTAATTTAAGGAAGTTTGTTGGAAAGAGACATTGCTATATAAGTGGGATTGTATCATCTTTTGCCTAAGTACAATTGAACTCTTCCACTATGCATCTTCTTCTTTAAGAAGCTAGAGAGAGAAACTCTCAATAGTTAGTGAGAGAAAGTTCAATCTAAACACACCATTTAGTGAGAAGGAGTTTATTTTTGAAGAAACATTCTTCAACTATAAACTCTACTTCTAAATCCTTGGGAAAGAGAGTGTGTTGTATCAAAGTCCAAAGACAATCCCTAAAGGTCTCAAGTTTTCAAGCAATAAGCAAGAACCAAGGAATTGAGCAACCAAGAGTGGGTTCAAGCTTCTTCAAGGAGGAAAGGAGATACAAGCCATTGGAATAGCTTCGGTGTGAGTCAAGTTAGAGGCTTCACACTTGAGGAGCTAAACAATGTAGAGAGTTGAGGTATTTGATACTTTCTAACCCTTCTTTGTTGCTATTGTGTTTTGCACAATAATTGATATAGAATCCTTGATGTTGAAATAGAGTCCAAACTTAGAGTTTAGTAATTTGTTAAAGAGTTTAATGAATATTTAAATCTAACCATGGTATGGTAAATATTTTTATAAAAGTTTTGAAAAACAAAAACTGATTTACATCGAATTTTTGATAAAATCTTTTAGTTTTTGCTGCGCGACTTGATATTCTTTCTTCACATCCATGATGAGTTGGTTTATAAGGGAATGGGAGACAAGTCTAATAAAGTATGGAATGCGATTGGGAAATTAAAAGTCCCACCAAAAATGAGAAATTTTATTTGGAGAGTCTTCCATGAGTGTGTACCCACCATTGATAATTTACATAAGAGGAAAATTAATATTGAGAGTCATTGTCCTATTTGTAATCTTAAAGAAGAATCCATTTTACATTTTATGTTTGTGTTTAAAAGGTAGAGATGTTTGGCAGTGCTCCAAGCTTAGTATTTCAGCTCCAACTTCTTCTCCCCTTAAGGCGTGGATTGATGCAAACTTGGACAGCCTTGAAAACTACAACAAATTCATGTTTGCTATGATCTGCCGGTCCCTCTGGAAAGCACGCAACAATTTTGTTTGGAATAATAAACCTTTAATCTTATCCTTTAATTTCTTTTTTATTGTCTTGATTTGTTTAAACAATTTGGATCTTTGCTTTTAAATTTTGTTACAAAATTTGCGAATGAGTCAACTCACTTATTTGAAAAAGTTGTTTATTATTTGTCACATACAAAGGAATGGTACTCTGGTTCCCCTCCTTTTAGTATGAACCTTTGATTTATGATCATTTCTTTTAATCAATTGTTTACTTTAAGCTTTAAAAAAATTACAAGAATTTAGCCTTTAATGATAGCCCAAATTTAGGTAATTGGTTCAAAACTTAGCACAATAAACCAAAGCCATTAACAAATGATTTGACTTACTGTATTTTTTTTTCTTTTAATTTATTTTTTGATTTGTTTATGCTCTAAACCGGTTTTTATTGATTGAACCGGTTTCTGATTTTTATTCGGTCTGACCAGTTTTTTGACAACCGGTTTTTTCTATTATAAAAATCAGACGAGATATCGGTTTGCAGTCTGACCGATTAAACCAGTCGATCCAGTCCGATTTTTAAGACATCGGTACAAGTAGTAATGACTCTTCTCTCTGTCACTCCTCGCCAATCATCAATCACTATTCGTTCCTACCACCACCAATGACTCTTTCTCCACCGTTACAACCACCGTCTTTCTCTCACTAACCCTCTCCTAAACTTTCTTTCTTGGCGTAAGGAAATAGCTGAATCCGCCACAATGATCCGACCAGCTTCCCTTCTCCGTTATTTCTCACTCTTTTCTCTCTTACTTCTTATTCTCTCTCGCTCTTATGTCGCCGCCGATTCTCACTTCGAAGGTTTCGAAGCTGAAGAAGACGACGTGGTTGAGGAAACTATAGACCCTGACTCATACAAACTCACCGATCTTACATTAACTCGGTCTGACTCACCACCATCGACTCAAATCCCAGATCCCATATCAGAAAACGTTGAACAGAACTCGAATTCCAATCCGGATCTAGAACTCGAAACGGATCCTGCTAAACCTGTATCCCCACCCTCAACGACCACCTTTGATTACTGGGACGAAGATGAATTCGAAGGTCTTCCGGTTCAACAACCGGTCACAGAAACCCCCAAAATTACCGAACCTTCCACTCCCAGTGATACTCAAACTCCGGATCCGAAACCAAAGACAGTTTCAACTAAGAAGCAATCCTATGTGGTGGAGATAGTATGCGTCTCTTTCTTGATCATGTTCGCTATCAATTACTTCACCGGAAAACGAGAGAACGAGAATTTAGCACTATCTTGGGCAGCAAAATTTGCTACCAAAGATACGATTTTTGAGAAGAATTTTAGTTTATTGGGAGTAGGAGAAGGCGATGATTCGCCACTGTTGTTGAAAGAAGGGCAAAATGTGTTCAAATTCTATGCTAGTGGTCGTAGGTACTGTCAAGGATTATTGGCTACGATGGAGTTGAAGAGCAGACACGATTTGATATCAAGAGTTTATAATACGATTGTCCCTTGTAAGGATGAGATTACATTTGAATTGTATATGAATGATGATGCTATGGATCATGTTGTTTTTGCTTTGGCTAAGAAAAAACCAGCCAAGACGATGCAGAAGGAAGTTAGGGATTTGCAGAGATTTGCTGGGATTGTAGCACAACCACCTAGTGGGAGAAAATGGGTGTCTGACGAGTTGACTGTTATTTCAGAATCTAAGGAAGTTGCTGGGGATTTAATCACTGAGGCTGTGCTTGAACAGGTTTTATTATGAATTTAATTCTAGCTGACATTTTATTTTTAATTGAATGTTGAGTTAATTTCTTGCAAATTTTAATTCTTTAATTGGTAATGTGTTTTGATGTTTTTATCTATTTCCTGGTATCTTTGTTGTGATGCTCTATCTATGCAGTTGCTTAGTCTTTGCATAGTTGACCTCCCTTCCTTATGGTATATAGTTTTGGGTTATTTACAAAAACAAATCACCAACTTTCAAGTTAATTGCGATTTTAACACGAAATTTCAATTTTGACAAATCAGTTGTACTTGTCAATTTTGGCAAATTGAGTCGCAAATCCAGAATCCGGTCATCTGTGCTAAACCTGCACTTCAGTGGCTGTTTTTTTTTCTTTTCTTTTTATAGCATTTATTGTTCTAAATGTGATAGTGGAACATATGGTTGTTCCTGAATATTAGTTATCCCATAAGGGTTTCTCTGGTTGCATTATCTTTCCCATATTTGACTTAATAGAAGAGGAATGCATTGTATTCATCGGTAGCTCTGGAATTGCAGGGGTATTAAGTGGAATTTAGGATCAATTAGTTAGAATGAGTTATTTTCCTTTGTGCTTTTGATTACAAATATACAAGGGGGGAGATGATATGGCTTATAATGCAGTGAAGTTGTTCTTCTCTAATTTCTTATGTTTGTGCTAAGATAAGATTAGCTTGTTGATTAAACTAGTGTTGTGATTCTAGATTGGAGGACTTTGCATTGATTGTGGTGTTGAGCTTTATTTTCCCTGCATACCATAATTTGTACTTTCTTTAGAATGATGTAGGAACCTTCAAATGATTGTTACAAACTATTTTCCTGTTAGTTGGCTAGGCTCTTGGCATTAGTATTGTCTTCTTAGAAACCATTTTGTTTTGTTTAGGTGCTATAGATTTTGTATAGTGCTTTACCAAATTTTCCTGAAGCACATGGTTCCATATGTGCAGCTGGTCAAAATGAGGTTGTATTTCCATTTGACTGGGTTAGCCTTCTTCCTTGTTTCCAGGCAGAGTAACTGAACCTTATGTTGTTGTGTTCATTTTTTTTACAACAAATATTAATATGACTCTGTTGTGTGGTTACAACATGATTTCAATGCTCTATGAATGATTAATTTTCTTAAGATTTCTCAATCCAATCCATATTACCGTAGACAATCTTTAGACTAAATGAATTTGGCTCTTGTATTGGGTATGTTACTTTTTGTGGACTGGTAGCTGTTTTCATAAAAACTTTTAATGTAGGATATATTGTATGATCCTGGTGAATGCTTATGCATTAATTAAATGGATGACTAACTTTGTTGCTGAACATTTTTCTCTAAATATGCTTATGTATCTCAGTTATTTAACACGTTGATGTTACTCGAGGATGATGCAATTTTAAGTCCAATCTTTTTCTCCTTCACTTATTAGCTTTTTCTCAAAGCTCTTATCTAGGGCTTACAGGATCAGATTGGCGTTGTTGAATTTATTATGTACTACTCCATCCTGTAAAAGAACAAGTAAATGCAAACATTTTTTAAGATTTGGCAACAGCTGTGCCTTTTTTTTTCCTTTCCTCCCCTCTGAACACTCCACCTCCCACCACCACAAAATAAAAAAAAAAAGGAAAAAAGAAAAGGAGCAGGTGGGCATATTTGCAAAACAAGTTTCATATCGTGACATTTTGATCAGCATTTTGGCCAGATAAATTGTTTTGTTGCAGAATTTGTATAAAGGAAGTTGTATCCAACTAGATTTTTGACAGAACTTGTGACCAGTCTCAATGTGGACCCTTTATATGTTCTTGGTAGATTATATTCCAGTTGCCCACCTCTTGAAGCCTTGAGTGTTCTTGGAAGTTCTTTTGCCTAATCTTGTAATTAAACATTCCATCAATTTCACCTTGATAATTAGTGCATTACAGCCTGCTGAATGCATGGCCATCAAATTTTTTGGTGTGTTTTATAACAGTTGTTTCCATGATATTTGTTTTGTACCTCCTTGAGCTGGGCAATAATATATATCCTGCAGGTTTTTGGTGAAAAAGCTTTCGAGAAATATGGTAAGGGTTTCATCTCCATGCATTTTTCTGACCAACACCTTGGAACACACAAGAAGATGCTTTTGTTCAAGTTTGCACTCTCAAATGCCAACAACATGGCTGATATGACTAGATTGATGGCGCTGATTCCCTACTACATTGATCTTATTGGACGCTACAAGTTGAGTTCCCAGGTGGGTCACATTCTGTTCTTCTGTTGCTATCAGAACTTAATAATTTTTCAATTTAGCCAACCTTAAAAAAAATTTCCTTTGTGTGGTACAGGCTCGATCTAAAACAGAGGCAGCCAGGATAAAAGCTGCGCAAGAGGCACAGAAAGAACTTCAGAATGCAAGACAGGAAGCCTTGCAGAAAAAGAAGGCAGAGAGGAAAAGGATGTTGGAGGAGGCTGAAGCCAAGCTCAGTGCAGAGGCTGTTCGCAAGAAAGAAGCAAAAGAGCGTACCCGCCAGATGAAGAAGGCGATGCCAAAAATAAAGATGACCCGTGCTCACTAGATTTTAAACCCTCTGAGTGAGCATTACGGAGCTTATATAGTTGTGTTTCTTTGGCTTCCATAGGTTTTCTTTATTCCATGCTCTCATGCCATGTACTTTAGCTATTTTTTCTGGTAAACTTAGCTAGACTGCAACTCTATATTGCCCACTTTTGAGGGTTCTGATAAAATTGCAATATTTGAAAACATTAAATTTTGACATTTTCACCTGGTTTGGTTAGGGAGTAAATCGAGCCTCTTCTCAATCTGATCATAATCAAAATGTTTTGGCTTTTATATGGTGGTTTGCTGAAAAATTGCATAAAACAATTTCGTACCACTAAATTCTTTTTCATGATTTCTATATTTTTCTTTCACTGTTATCTATACTGGAGATGGCCTAACTATTAGCAGATGAATACTTCTGCACTTTGTTATTGTCAAGTAAAAACGTATTATCTTATCAAGGAGAACTCAGAATACGCACTACAGCAAAATTTAAGGGTGAATTTTTTTTAAAGGGGATGTGCTATAATATTTATTACTATATTCATTGCAAAATGTAGATAATGCAGTACGAAATTAAAATTTTGATTATTACCAAACAATGGAGACGACATCAAAATTCAAAAATGCAATATCTGGGGAAACCATTGTACCAATAGGTTCAACATAAATTCATCTTACGAACTAGATGACAAAGATAAGACTGATTTGGAAAAGCTTACCCTTTCCTTTGTGATCATTTCTCATTATATATACCTCAAGTATTAATTACAAGAATCAAATTTTCGATTCTAAGCATCTACTAATTAGAAGAATCAAACCCTCTGATTCTAAGCACCTGCTAATTACAAGAATTAAATATACAACTAAGCAATATTTATTGCCTAAAATAAGATAGACCAAATCCCTAATTTTCAGCATAATATTGACCTCCCCCTCAAAGTGATGCTGGGGTAGAAACCAGCAACAATTTGCTCACTAAGAACTCATGTCGTTGCCTAGGTAATGCCTTTGTGAAGATGTCAGCTACTTGTAAAGTACTAGAGACATGAGGCAAAGAAATCTGTTGTCTATCAAAAGCTTCTCGAATAGAATG
>CAOJBK011554361.1:0-11653 GCA_948294925.1 Codiaeum variegatum
TGACTTGCATGAAGAAGTGATGGCAACTGCTGCTAGAGGCCATGGTCTAATGGCTCGTGTTCAGCAGGTTGAGGCTGAAGTCCCATCAATTGAGAAGGCTTTTCTCTCCCAAACTGATCAATCACCATTCTTTACAAACACCGGTCAGAAAACTGTCTGCATGTTCATTTTTGTATGAATTGTCTGACCATCTGTTACTGGTAATTTTTTGAGAGCTGATTCGGATGCATGTAGAAAAAGGAAATTACTAACATTCACTTGAGCAACTCTGAAATTTGGACCTTTTTCTGTTGGTGGTGATGTGAATTTGAAATTATAAGAAGCATTTAAATTCAACATTTTCCCATTTGTGATGACTAGTTTCTGAACAAGAGATTTTAGTAGCTCATATTATTTGTTTCATTTTGCTGAATATGGTTGAAATGGCATTTATGCCCCTTTTCTAACCCACTAGACTTTACATGTAAGTTAAAGTTTATTTGTCTTTAAGTGAAGAAAGAAGTCTTTTCAAATGATTATTTTCCTATGGATTGCAGTATTGAGTTACTAATTTATGGTGGAAGCTAAAATTTGGCCAGCGGAGGTCAATATCCGACGTTTCTCTTCAAGGTTGTCAGTCTGTTGTTCATGGCAATAGCATACATTGAGGCAAATAGTTCGCATAGTTGCTTTTAGCAATTTATTTATTTTTTCCTTTGTTCATGCATATACTGCATTCTTAGTCTAACTGTGCATATTGTAATGAAATAACTCTTTAATAATTTAACAGTTTCAACACATTAGGAGATCATTTGTTCTATTTCCTTTTGTTCAACAAGCTTCCTAAGCTTCACATTGCGTCTGTTTTGTGTATGAATGATTTTCTTTTCTGGAAACATAAGGTTCTCACAATCTGAAGAGTTTGACAATCCGAAGGTTATTGTTGTTTAAATGCATGATTTTATTGTAGGTGTTGACTGGCATCCTAATTTGCGCTCGGAACAGAATCCGATCACTCGTGGAGACTTACCCCGTTTCGTGATGGATTCTTATGAAGAATGCCGAGGTCCCCCACGGCTATTCCTTCTGGACAAGTATGAATTTTCTATTTTGTTTTTTCCAATAGCAGTGTTGAGTTTGGGAGGAATTTTTTCTGTAGGAAGGGATAAAAAGTTGTGCTCTTCTGTGTTTTTACAGGTTTGATATTGCTGGTGCTGGAGCTTGTTTGAAGCGATACTCCGATCCATCATTCTTTAAAGTTGAAGCCGTATCCTCTGGAATACCAACATTTGATCTTCATAGAGAGAAGAAAATCCGAAAAGTAAAGGTATGCAGCAAAAGAAATCTAAATGGGATGGAAGTTCTTGGTGGGTATGTATCTATGTTAATGTTTTCCAACCTAGGCCTTTTCTAAAGATTTTGTCAGAGCAAATGGCTTCTGTCTGTGCTCTGTGAAATTGGTTATCCTTGAACTGCCTGGAGCAAATGTACAAAGAGTTGGTTTTGTGGGAGTGGTGTTTTTCTTTGCAATCATGTTTTTAAGCTTAAAAACATGCATAGATACAGGACTTGAAATGCATACTTAGTTTCTTTGTTTATTATGTAGTCCTACCTTTTTTTAACTGGATTCTAATGGAAATGCTTTAGCTTATGATAGAAAGACTTCTTGGTCTTCCCTCTAATTTTCTTCTTGCAACTAATCGCAATATGACAAGCACTAGAATAAAATTTCTGTTTATGAATCTTCTTTTTTTATAAGTTCATGTAATTTGTTTGCTATTTGGCTTCTTTCAAGATATCTACAAATCTTTTTATTAAGCGACTTTAACAGCTCCTAGGCCACTGGGAATCTCAATCTAAAGGGATTGGCATGTGAGGTTGAGATTCTGCTCTTGTGATTGAAGTTTATGTTGAGTGTATTATCGATTGATTTATGTTGTATAGCATGGAAAAATATTACTTTTAGCCGCTCATTGTGTCAGTTGTTATGCAGTCTATATAGTGAAGTTACGGCTGAAGGTTTCACACTTTAAGTTCGAGTTATTCCATTTTAAGAGAAGAATTATAATTGGGAGGGCCACAAATTTCAATTCAAGGGTGGTTAGAAACTTGTTAGGCATGGATGAAGAGAAAAACTTTTGAGTTTGTATTTTAGGGTACCAATGGCTATGCAACATTGTGATATGATCTATGTGTGCTTCTTTACTGCTTGAGATATAATTTGGTCCCTTATTACTGGCAGAAGAAAGGATCACGCTGGAGGAATGGAGAAACTACTCCAGAAGGGCCAACATCACATTCCAAGTAAGGCTTTTTTACCTCTATTGTTGCATTATGTCTTTCTTGCTTAAGTTTCCCATATATAGTGGTTGAGTGGTGACACAATTTATTGTCAAATAGTGCAGGTTGCATCAGTTATTTTTGGAGGAGCGTGTTGAGAATGGTCATTCTGATCCTGCTCGTCTTGTAAAATTGAAGAGAAGATCACTAAATGGGTCTCCATTTGATCTGAAACCTGGAAAAAGTTACATGGAGAAATTCCTGGGGACTCCTTCACCAGAACATAAAGAAGTTTGTGAAGCTTCTGTTAATGCATCACCACTGAAGTTAATGCTGGATAATTCTTGTGAATCAGGGCTTGAAATAATTGATATCAGTGTTGTAAGTCCTGCTGAAAAATCATCACAAGGGAGGGAAAGCACACATTCATCACCTGTTGAACGGGAAGTTGTACTAAAACCTCTTACACATGACTTGAACAATGAGAATATTAAAAGAGAAATTATGAACATCCCTGACTCAATTGCTGGTGGGGAGGAAGATAAATCTCCTCGTAGTATTCAAAAGATGGCAATTGAAGATGAATTGTCAATTGATGGAGTTGGAAAAACAGAGGGAAGTCTGGATGGAGACCATTATGATGACTTGATGAGTGAGGTAGATAACTACTTGGATGCTCTTACTACCATGGAGTCAGAAATGGAAACAGATAATGAGTATAAACCTAAAAACTATCACGCTTTCTTGAAGTTGGGGAAACACAGGACAAATTCTGATGCAAATGAGGAACATCTGGATGCACAGGCTAATTTTTCAGATAGTCAGTCATTCGGAAACTTCTCTATGTCTGATGATGGAAAAAGTTTGTTTAAGAAAGGGAAATCTATTGTTTCCTTTTCTGATTCTCTTAGCACTTTTACTGAGAATACACCATCTGATAATGAAGTACACTTGAAGGTACCCCCTCCTGAAAATTATTTACCAGAGGTTGTGGAATCACCATCAGACGCTCCATCTGTTCACATGGAGACCCTAGGTACTGAATCTTGTGAACTTATGGAGTATAATAACAAGTGCATTGAGGAAGACATGAACCTTAATGCTGCAGAAGCATCTTGCAGTTCATGCTTCTCAGATTCAAATCCTTTGCTTCTGCCTCCACTTTCTACTGTAAATTCAGTTGTACTTTCCTTAAATGAAACAGAATCAGATGAAATGTCATCTGGATTGATTAAACTTGGGCCTGAATCTCCAGAAATTGACCAAATCGGTACAGATTTGCCTGAATCATCCGAAGTAATACCTGAAGTTCCCTCCCAGACAATGCATAATACTATACTTGAAGCTTCTTCTGAAAATTGTCTTGAGGAAGAGTTGGATCATGAAGATCCAAATGTGTTTACGCACACCTCAAATGTGTCAGATCTGGAAAAGGAAGATTGTAATGGTTCCATGAAAGAAGTGCTAAATCATGAAGGTGGAATTCATGATGAAAATTTGGTTGAAGAGAGAACTGATTATCAGCCAACAGTTATTTCTCCATCAAAGGATTGCTCACTATTACCAGAAACTGATGTGGATTCAGGTATCACAACAGTGTCTGATAGTTCAGATGTTCTAAAGCCTGTTAAGATAGATTCTGAAGGTGATCATATTATTGCAGCAACTGTAGTAAATTCAGAAAATTTAACGGGCATGGTGGAATCTCCAGAGGTTGATAGCAGCAAGGAGCATCGACACTCAGATATAGCAGCTGAAGTTTCACAAATTGAAGATGACTTGACAGGTGTAACATATTCTGAAAAGAATATGGTGAAACTTGAAGAAGTTTCTGAGGATGCTGGTGGTGAGGGAGTAGATGGTTTTGCCAGCAAGATGGTTGTAGAGGGAGAACATTCTGTCCCTCTTGAGCATCCAGCCAATTACTCAGATAATGGCCTGGATGAGCATGTAAATTTAGAAGATGATATGGGTTCATCTCCGTTTGCTTCTGCTGTTGCCACTACTGATGCTCTTCATGATGTTAATCGTCTGTCTTCTGATTTGTTCTGCTCTCCATCCAGCAGTCTTGTAGACATTCAAGAATCTCATTCTGGAAAGGAGAGTCCACATCAGAGAGGATCGGACTATAATGAGGTAGTTTTTCCAGGATCTTGTAGAGCGCCAGCGGCACAAAATGAAATAAAAAAACTGGATGTTGTTCCCACTGATTCAGACTCCAGTGCACACAAATCAGTCTCTGATGATCTTTCCAATCTTGTTGTACTTGAACATGTTCATGAGTTGGCCTTTACTGATCAAACACAAAACTGCTCTCATTATGGTGTCAGTATAGTGCCTTCTTCAGAATCAAATGACCTGGGTTTGGAATCAAAAGATACCTACTTGGGGCATTCAGCTGATTCTAGTAAAGATGCTTTGTCTTCACCTACCTGTCATACCCCTGAAGTAGAAATTTCTTCAGAGCACTTGGAGTTGCAAGCTAATAAAAATTTTGCTGAATCTACAAGGGCAGTCACATATGAAGAAAATGCTGCACCATTATTTCTTAAGAGTTCACACCCTTGTCACCTTGAAGAGCATGGAGTTCCTTTTGAGCAGACACTGGAATTGCAATCTGATCGTCTTGGTACAGGATACCTGCAGGAAGATGAAGCGGGTTCTATGTCAACAGATCTGCAGTCTGACATACACACTGTGAGTGACATTGGTCATGAAACATGCCTCGGTTCTTCATCCAAACAAGATGCCATTCCAAACCAAGGACTAATTCAATCAGCAAGTCAAGAAGTTAATGGCACTGTCCCATCAAGGAATCCATTTGACTCTGGGTTTCCTAGGTTTGGTCCACTCCCTCAGAATCTGGAGGAGATGCCACCATTGCCCCCTCTACCTCCAATGCAGTGGAGGATAGGGAAATTTCAACCTGCTCTAGCATCACAGACAGAATGGATTGATCAGGGTGATGGTTTATCCCTGCCAATGCAGCAGCAATTTAAAGCTGCTGAGAACTCTCAGTCTGATTTTGTATCATCAGGTAGAGAGATTATGCAGCCTTCGAATCCATTTTTATCTTTTACTTCTACTGATACTCAGGGGTTGCAACACTTGCATACAGAGTTGGTGGAAAATTCCTTGCAGCCAACCCCAGTCTCAGTGGAGTTGCCAACTGCTGTTAGCTATCCAAACAGTCAGCAGGACTGTTACTCATTAGAGGGAAGTCAATCCCTGAATCCATTCTTGACTTCACCAGAAATAAGTAGTGAGAGGCCTGAGGATAGTTTCCATGCATCAGGGGGAAGATTAGTGGGGTCTAGTCCAGAGCTATTAACAGAAGTGGCAACTGTAGAACGTAAACCCACTGAACATGATCATGCATCCTCGCAAGGCTTGGATGTCAATCCCCCAGACCAAGTGACACCTGAATCAACTTTGGAGCCCAAGGCACCTGAACACAATATGCGAACTTCCAAAGGAGAAGAAAGGGATGCTCTCAACGAGTTTGTGTCAGCACCAACTACGCTTGAAGACCAGCCACAGCATGATTCAGAAGTTTTGCATGGAGAAAAAACATGGTTTCCAGGTACTTTAGCTTTGCCACCAACTTATGAAGTGGGAAAGCCAAATGGGAGCAAGCTACCTCGTCCTCGAAATCCTCTCATCGATGCTGTTGCTGCACATGACAAAAGCAAGGTGCTGATGATTTGTTAAGCGTCATTAAAAATTTGGTTTCTGTGATGTCTTTTACCTGCGAAAGTATTTTTTGCATTTCTGATATTTGAACCTTTTGCAGTTGAGGAAGGTAACTGAACGAGTTCATCCTCAGATTGGACCAAAGGTAGATGAAAGAGATTCGCTGCTAGAACAAATACGAACCAAGGTTTGACCTTCTGCATTTTATTTGTCCTCCGTTTTCTTATTTATCCATTCTTTTTTTTGGCATCACATTCCCTTTCGGACAAAGGAATAATTCCCCCCTTCTTCTCTCCAGTCATTCAACTTGAAGCCTACAGCAGTGGCTAGGCCTAGTATTCAGGGTATTCAAGGTCCAAAAACCAACTTGAAGGTTGCTGCCATATTGGAGAAAGCAAATGCAATTCGCCAGGTTTCTCTTTATTTCTCTCTATATACGTGTTTGCGTACATGTATTCCTGGGATTCCAACACATAATGTTAAAATTTTTGAAATAGGCCTTGGCTGGAAGCGATGAAGATGATGATTCAGATAGCTGGAGTGATTCTTGATAAAATTCATGTTGATTAATGCCTCAAAATACTTGAGATACACATTGACCTACTGTCCCTTAAAGTGGATAGCAACAACTGAAATTCGGTTATTCTTTTCCTTTCTATATTATATTCATGTATAATATCTCCTTTCTCACTCACTCCTATTTTGCCTCATCAAATGCATTTGTTGAAGATACTGGATGATATGTTGCCCCCTGCTGCTCTTATCCTCAGGAGGAATCTGGGGCTAGGTGTATTTACTAGAATATTTAGCGTGCAAGCGCATTTCCAATCAAATTGTATGTATTATTAGTGTATTAGTATTTTGGCTGGTGTAAATTGTGTTGCTGTGGTATAAATTGTTTGAGGTGTAGAATACATCGAATGAAATTTTGTAATCTTTTATGTAGTGGTTTCATGATACACACACCTCTGTGCATGTAGAATGTTGTTGAAATGAATTACTTGGTTTGAATCATTCTTTACTGTAGTTATGGATGTATTGGCACCATGATTCTTATGCTTCCAAAATTGAATACTTCTGCAACGATGGAACTCTATGCACTGTATGTTTAGATATTTTAATTAGGTTGGACTTAACAGGAGTTTTTACGCTTCTAGTTTATTATATTTTATGGGGGAGAATATGGATTCCAATTTATGCACATCTTCTGGGGTTAATTACAATAGTCTCTCACAATTTAATTTACGCACATCATCATTCCTCAGGTCCGATTTGCTTCTTAAAACTCTCTCACTCTATCTTTATTGTATCTTAAAACTCCCAAATAAACTCCAATATCTTACCGTCAAAAAGATGACATGGCAGACAAATCAGCAAATTAAAAAACTAAAAAAAAATAAAAAATAGTAGGTAATTTGGTCGTTTTTCTCTCTCTGCGATTGGGAATGAAATTTCTAAGAAGTTGAATCTCTCTCAACGTCCCTTCAACCCAGTTGTATTCCATCCCCTTTAAACCATTTGAAAAGATAAATTGAAACCTTAAACCTAAACTGACTTTGTAATACACAAAAACAAATTAAAAAGCAAGAAGAGACTTACCTCAAGATTGAAGATGAGTTCCTCAGAAGGTGGATTTGCAACTGAGGTGCTGGGAAATCCAATAGGAAAGCCAATTTGCAACTGTGAAATTGAAGCACCCTTGCGAACATCATGAACTAAAGTGAACTCAGGAAGAAAGTTTTACGGCTGCGCGAATTTTGGGGTAATTTTATTCAGATTTTTTCATTGATAAAATTTGGTAATAATCGTTTTTTAGAATTGATTTAATTTAAAGTTTTTAATTCTTCTGCTAATATTTGAAATTAGTAAAGGTTGATGTTGTTACTTATATATTCTTGTATTGTTGTGTTATGATATTTGTTGGGGAAAATGTTAATTGATCCAGCTGTTTGATTTGTTATGCAAAATTTCTCAGATTGAAAAGGGTTATTGTGGCTATTTTGTCTGGGTTGAATCGAAGTTTACTGAGCGGTCTGTGAACGCCATCAATGCTTTGCTTCGAAAGATTGATAGGCTGGAGAAGGAGAACAATGGCTTGAAGAGGTAGGATTGCACTTCAAAAGTGTGCAAAGTCGTTGATGTTGGTGTGGCTATAGTTGCTTTTGACATTCCTTTATTCTCAACTTTGCTATCTAACAAGAAATGAGGGAGCTTCCTGATGTTTTGAAACATTTGGTGATGGCTTATGGCTAGATAGATTAACAATTTATGTACTGATTTTGAAGCATACCATTGTAATGGTAATTGCTTTGGTGTAATGTATTGATCCTATGATGTACTATCTAATTTCTAATCAATATGATGAATCATTTTAGTTAAAATCTGGTTTGTTGAACTCATTTATGTTCAGTTGTTGCATTTATTTAGATCATTTTACTGTAATTTTGACAGTTGGTGAGTTCAACTTGAATTGGATGAATTAATATTTGGTTAAAAAATTTGGTTTTGATTATGTTGGTTCAAAATGGATAGCTCTATATGGTAAATTGGTATTATGGCAGGTAGTGCAAAATGGACAGGTCTATATGGTAAGTTGGTAGTGCAAAATGGACATGTATCAATTACAGCTACTACAAACTGTAATGGCATGCTGTTGTAAGCTCTCTCATGCAACAATATCTGTAGCCTAACTGGATAAACATAATTCTAGTGCCTTAACCAAACTTCATAGACTTGAAACAAACTTGTTACCAATAATAATATGATCCCTCAGTCAACAATAACACCATGCAAACTGGATAAACAAAATTCCAGTGGCTTTACCAAGATATATAATACTTGAAACAAACCTGTAACAACAATAATATGGTCCCTTATGCAACTATATAAGTGTTTAAAAGATTCATCAATTAATAAGATAAATTTAATACAACCTAACATTGTATCAATGATACTACAATTGCAACTAAAGCATATAAATGCATACTAGTTTTTATGTAGAATCACAAAAAACTTAGTTTTGATGGTATTAACACCATCTTTTGTACATTAATCCCTTAATTTTTAGGGTAATCCCACATGATGCTGCAATGGAAACACATAGGCAGCATGACTAAATGTCACAAAAAAGAATGAACAGTTCTAGACATAATCAGTACAAAAAACAATAAGCACAACAACATGATTCTTCTTTAGCTGGACTGCTCCACTTGTCGATGTTGCCAAGTCATTAAGGATTTGGGAGGTTGCCTAAATGTTGGCCTCCTTATTGAGAAAGTTAAGTAAGTTGGCTTGCTTGAGTAAGATGGCTTTCTTGAGTGATCTGGCTCTCTTGAGTGAACATCACATTGCATTCATCAGTATTTGTAGATTGACTGCTTTGGCCAAATAGGTTCCTTCTCGGCAGGTACTTAGAAGCTTGAACCTAACGAAAACAATGACAATCATCAAATATAAATGCAAACCATGACTAAAAAATTTGAAAACATTTAATAACAACAATACATATACCCTAGGACCTCCAAACCTAATGTAGTAACTATTTGATAGATATAATCCATCAATATATGGTTCCACAATATCTTGTGGTCCAACAGTTGTAATATTGCCACCCTGAATATGCATTATACATAAAAAATGCAGTGCTAAATAAATAAAAACAAACATAGATGTAGACATATGTTTTAAATTTGCTTACATTTGGTTCAGCATGTGTGGCCCTTGGTTCTTGTCCTTCATTTGTTGAAATATGTGGTCTAAGGGCAGCAAATCTTATTGTATTTGCTTTTACAACCTATCAATGGATAAGATTAGTGCATTAACCTAAGAAATGCAACCAAATATAGTAAACAATAGTAAAATATATAACACTTTATGTTTAATACCTTAGTTTTAGAGCCACCATGGCCCAAGCATGACCTTATATTGT
Organism: Codiaeum variegatum; assembly: GCA_948294925.1. NCBI lineage: Eukaryota > Viridiplantae > Streptophyta > Magnoliopsida > Malpighiales > Euphorbiaceae > Codiaeum > Codiaeum variegatum. The sequence goes on from CAOJBK011554361.1 coordinate 9,881, forward strand.
GGCCAACCTATTTGCAATGTTTACATCTGATTTTAAAAGTTTTCTTTATTCTCAAAGGTACCCCTTCCCCATCACCATACATGGGTTATGCCCTAAGTGCTGTAGCTTATTTCTTCTTATTTTCCTTCTCCTTCTCTAACTCTTCAGCCTCTTTCTTCCTTTTAGTGGGCTTCCTACCTCTGTTCTTCAAAACTATTAGTGGAGGTGTTATCACATACCTTGGGTCTGATTTAGGTTACATGCTCATTCCATTCAAAGGCTCCAAGGTATGGTTGCACACTTGTAATGCAGTGCTCACATGGTACAACTTGTCCACATATTCCTCTGGTGTTTGGTTTTACTCATATATGCAAACTACGACATATTGACAAGGAATTCTTGTCAATTGCCACCTCCTACATGAACATGTGTATGCATCTAAGTCTACTACAAATTGATGCCCTGTCCCTCTGACCTGCATTCTTGGTCCTCCACTTACAGTGGAGAAGTAATCACCAATTCTCTTCTTTATCTTATCAATTTTTTTTGAACCTTTGGGCATATCATTTTTTTTCTTGCAGCTATCTCAAACTCCCTTTTCTTTTTTGCAACTCTTCTCATTAGTTGATTTCGTATCATTTCCAACATACTAATTATAGGTCTTGTCCTCGCATCTAAGATATACCTATTGAAACATTCACACATGTTATTCAATAGGATATCACACTTACTTTGTGGGTTGAAGTGTGCCCTAGACCAATGACACCAAGGTTTATCCTTCAACCAAGCAATAAATTTAGGTGATTTCTCCTCAATGGCTTTAAGGAATTCTTACAACCATGACATATAACTTTCTCTTGCACAAGCCCAAAGCATGCCTTTGTACTCTTTTACCTTAAAATGAGCTCTCATGTTTGTCTAAAGATGCCTCACACACCATCTATGCTCCGCATGTGGAAATAATTTATCAATTACATTCATCAAACCTTATAATGTAAAAGAAATGTTAGCATCACAAGGTGATAATATAAACTAATTAAAATAGTCATTATTTTGAATACATAACCTTTTGTCCATCTGACATAAAGGTCCATTGGCTAAAAGGGTATAATTTCAAGTCTTCCTTCAATATTCCTAAAAACTAACCCCAATAATCCATATTCTCTTTCTTCACAACTGCATATGCAAGTGGATAAATGCAGTCATTAGGGTCTATAGCAACTGCACTTAACTGTTGACAACCATATTTACCTTTCAACCAACATCCATCAAGACATATGATCTTCCTACACCCACTTTTAAAGCCATTTATCAATGCACCAAAGCAAATGTAAATACCATCAAATTCACCTTTCTCTTGTTTAAACTCAACTATGGAACCAGGGTTGCTTCTAAGAATTTCAAGCTTTTATGAGTACAATTGGTTGTATTGTGATGCTTCATCCCCATTAATTCTCTCTAAAGCAAATGCCTTGGCTTGCCAAGCTTTCATCCTACCTATGGTGTATTTCAATTCAGACTTAACTCTAGATATTATAACACCAATAAGCCATGTGGGATTCTCTCTTATCTCATTAAGATAGTGGTTTGCCAACCACTTGGCTGTAAGATCGAAATTTTTGTACACCTTAGGGCATGTATGTTTCAAATTGTAACTTCTAATTTGAAATGTTGGGTCATTAAGAACCTTCCTATCTTTGATACTTGCATAAAGAAACCACTTGCAATTTTTATCATAACATATAGCATGTACCCTGATTGTATCATTCTTTTTAAACCACACTTGATACTTGG